>JAUMHM010083998.1:0-12793 GCA_032362435.1 Melikaiella ostensackeni | reverse complement strand
TGAATGAAATCCCACCAAAAATTGTGAGAGTTATAGCACTTCCAAAATTCGAAAAAAGAAATTTAAATAAGAATTTTAAGCCAAGCAATTCACGATATGAAAAAAAGTCAATGGAAGAAAAACGTTTATTTTTGGAAGCCCTACAAGATTGACATAACTTTTTGAATTTTTTTCAAAAATCGAAAATTCAAATTTTGAGTTAAATAACGCGGAAAACGAAAGAAAGTTGAGATATCAAAATTGTTGCTTTTACGAAGACTTGTAAACTTGCCTCTAAATATTTTCTGGTAAGAGGCATAGTTTGCATTTTAAGTATAGAAAATAGTATTGGAATATTCTTATTTTCATTTTTGAGCCAAACGACGCGAGATATCATCAGAAAGAACCTCTTTCAAAGGGCCTGCTTTTCTGATGTCTTAAATTTCTGTTCATAATTCTTGAAGAATAAATCGAAATTTCGTAAAAAAGTGCCAAGTTGGGACGAAATTCTCGATTTTAGGTGTTTTAGGAGATTTTTCAAATTTAAGGGGAAAAAATGGAATTATATGAAAAAGAGGACGGACTGTGATCCCCGTAATTCGAATTGATTAACAAAAGAATATTTTAATTTTAGGGGTATGAAAATAAGGGTTCAAAGTCCCTATATAAAAAAATTCATCTTATTAGAAAAAAACTGACTACAGAAAGCATTGTAAAAGAATTTTTGCATCACGGGTGTAGCACTGGGCATTCAAACCACACTCAAATGTTAAAAATTGAAAATATTTGTATATTTTGTTAGAAAAATAACTGATTAATATTAATTATCTCTATAGGTGAAGAGTACCCTGTCGTCAGACATTATGGAAACGCCTGTTTTTTTCTGCTGTTGCTAAAGATCTTTAATTTTTTAAATATTACTTTAAAATATTGACGTTATTTTTTCTCATTTTTCCAAAAATCAATTTGACCAGTAATCGATACGAGAACATCAAAATATTAATTAATTAATTAAAAAATTTTTCCTCATAATAATATTAAAGCTAATGAAATTCTGCGTCTGATAAGCTCAAGTTGAAGGGAAAATATTAATTTTGTAAAAACACATTGCAAAAAAACGTCAAATTTCGATGTTTTTGAAAAATGGCAATAATTCTGAAAATAATCCACATTTCTCAAAGTTTTTCGTCTCATTTTAAAGGTAAGTCTCCACAGTATTTTGATAACTTATTACAATATTATATTGATTTTAAAAAAAATGGTTGTAGGTAGTTACACGTTTTTGAAATGTTGCGACATTTTTGTGAAAAGTTTGACCCTAGGGTAGAATCTGGGAAAAATTTCTAAGAATATCCTGATAAGTTAGCAAAATGCCATGGAGAGTTGAAGACTTATCTTTAAAATGAGTCCAAGAACTTTGAAAAATGTTAATTACTTTTAGAGTTATTAAGATTTTTCAAAAACGTCGAAATTAGACGTGTTTTTCAATATTTTTTTATAAAATTAATATTTTGCCTTAAACTTGAGCTTACTAAACGCAGAATATTATTAAATTTTATTTTGTTTTTGTGGGGGGACAAATCTTCCAATTTGTTATTATAAAAATTAGGACACAAAAAGCCTTAAAGCGGGAAAAGTATGTTTCCAAACATCAGTGTGATTAGTTCATAAGAGACAATTGTATAACAAGGAAAAAGAAAAAAAAAAAATTTTTAACCCTTAGCTGGCACACTGGGGTCAGATTGACCCCAAACCGATTTCACCTCAATTCAAAGCCATTTATGACATGAAAATGTTGCTTATTTTTTTCTAATTTTGAATTTTGAATTTTCAAATTTTTCAAATTTTTTCTTTAATTTTTTCTTGCCCATTATCATCCATTATCCATTAACCATTATGATCATTAAAAAAAATAGGAAATATAAAATTTGAACAAAATAACTCATAGCACCTTTTAAAGGGAGTATCGGAGAATGTTTGGGCACTTTCGCGCATTAAAATAAACGATTGGCCCTTTGCAGCAAGTATTTTTATGCCTGGGGTCATTTTGACCCCAGTGGGCCAGCTATGTTACGTCCAGATATGTAAGCCAGCTAAGGGTTAACTTCGAATCTGTTTTTTTTTAAAATGATTTTGTAAAAGCTCTGTCACTTACGCATTTTTCACATATTTGCAAAAATGATTAGCATTTTTGCACTAATACACTGAAAGTCCCTACTAAGTCAGTACGTAATATGTTATTCCGAGAATTTTGTTCAAGGATCAGGGGTGCAAGGTGTACAGAGAGCGGCACTCTAAAACCAGCAAACTCGTCCAGTACTGCACTAACAAAGCGCGCGGTGCCACGCACGCGCATAATTTCGTCAGTTCGCACGGTCCGCACTTCGCGTCATTAGCCTTCAGTGTTTACTTTATGTGTTACAAAAATGTCGCAGGAAAACAAGAGGCAGCGTTCGTCCTTCAAAACAAACAAACATTTAAAGAAATTTAATAAATATTTTTTACTGCGAACGAAAATCACATAGAAATGGTTCATACTGCCCTGATTGTTGACATTGGAAGCCCATTTTAGGCAAGAAACAAAGTCGGACCTATATGGGACTTTCAGTGTACTTAAAATACAAAATACATTTTTCGTATATGCTTGAATATCTCAGATTCTCTTATTTTTTTATTTTATAAATTCACTTTTTATGAAGAGTGTATTGCCCTTTCAGAATTTCTATTTTCCAAGTTGTCTGTGGGGTCGTCCATAAACTACATTTGCAATTGGGGGGGCAGGGGCACCAAAAAGTACGGTTGTCAACGGGGTACGGAGGGGTACGGAGGAGAGTCAGTGGAAGTAACTTTGCAAACTTATTTTGGGTTGAAAATTTATCTTTTCTAGTTGAAAATTCGACTATTTGGTTGAAAATTCATGTATTCTATTGATGATAATTAATAATTTGGTAGAAAATTATTATTCTTGGTTAAAAAATCCTCCGTTCGGTTGAAAATTTAACTACTTGGTTGGATGTTCAACTCTTTTGTTAAAAAATCGTTTTCTCTTGGCTGAGAATTAATTTTTTTTAACTAAAAATGCAGCTATTCCATTTTTTTTAAAGTTGATGTTCTTAGTTGAAAATCATTTTTTCTAATTCAAAATTCATCTATTAGGTTTGAAATTCATGTATTTTGTTGAAAACTTATCTTTTTGGTAGAAAGTAAACCTTCGTGGTTGAAGATTCAACTATTTTGTTGAGAATTCGTTTCATTTATGGTTGAAAACTAATTTTTGTGATCGAAAATTCAACTGTTTCATTTCTGGTTAAAAATTCATCTTATTTACCTGAAAATTCATCTATTTGGTTGAAAATTCGTGTGTTTTGTTGAAAAATTGTCTTTTTGGTTGGAAGTTAATCTTTTTGGTTGAAAAATCATCCCTTTTGGTTAGAAATGCCCTTGTTTGGTTGAAAATTAATCTGTTTTGGTTGAGGATTTAACTATTTTCTTGAAAATTCGTCTTTTTTTTAGTTCAACTGTGTTTGATTTCAAATTAAAATCTTGTTTGGTTGTTATCTTAACTATTACATGTTTCGTTGCGAATGCATATTTTTTGGTTGTGGTTGAAAGTCGAACTACTTTGTTGAAAACTCATTTATTTGGTTCAAGATTCATTTCTTTGGTTGAAAATTTAACTATTGTCTTGAAAATTCTCTTCATTCTGTGTTGAAAAATCATCTTTCCTAGTTGAAAATTCAACTATCTGGTTGAAAATTTATTTTTTTAATCTAAAAATGCAACTATCTGGTTAAAAATTTATCTTTTTCATCTAGAAAAGCAACTGTTTGGTTGAAAGTTCATCCTTTTTGGTTGAAAATGCAGCTTCTTGGTTGAAAATTAATTTGTTTTGGTTGAGGATTGAACTATTTTGTTGAAAATTAGTATTTTTTGTCTGAATTCAACTGTGTTTGATTTCAAATTAAAATCTTGTTTGATGGAAATATTTAGTATTAAATGTTTCGTTGCAAATTTATCTTTTTTGGTGGAAAAATCCACTACTTGGTTGAAAGTTTAATTACTTTGTTAAAAACTCATTTTTCCGGTTCAAGATTCATCTCTTTGGTTGCAAATTTAATTATTGTGTTGAAGATTCGTTTCATTTTGGGTCGAAAAATGATCTTTTTTAGTTGAAAATTCAAATAATTAAAAAAAAATTTTTTTTTTTCAAATTCAACTATTTTGTTGAAAATTCTTTTTTTTGTTGAAGATTTATCATTTTAATTGAAACATAATATCTTTGGTTGAAAATTTAACTATTTTATGGAAAATTCGTCTCTTGTAGAAAATGAAGATTGTTTGTTAAAAATTTATCTATTAGGTTAAGGATTCAACTATTTTGTCAAAAATTCGGTTTTTTGTTGGAAGGAAATAAATTTTCGAAACTCATAATTTAACATTTGCATTTTAGGTTGGAAATTCATTTGTTTTCTAAAAAAATTTGTCTGTTTGGCTTAAAAGTTCAATTATTTGGTTGAAAATGCAACTGTTTTTGATCGAATTTCAATCTCTTCTGTTTAAAAATTACTCCTTTCGGATTAAAAGTTTATCATTTATGGTAGAAAAGTCATTTTTCTCAGTTGAAAATTCATCTTTCTTGTTTAAAAATGAACTATTTTGATGAAAATTCATGTATTTGGTTGAAAAATCGTCGTTTTAGTAGGAAGTTTATCTTCTTGGTTAAAAATTCATCCTTTTTGGTTGAAAATGCAGCTTCTTGGTTGAAAATTAATTTGTTGTGGTTGAGGATTGAACTATTTTATTGAATATTAGTCTTTTTTGGCTGAATTCAACTGTGTTTGATTTCAAGCTCAAATCTTGTTTAGTTGAAATATTAAGTACTACATGTTTCGTTGCGAATTTATCTTTTTTGGTTGAAAAATCCACTACTTGGTTGAAAGTTAAGTTACTTTGTTGAAGATTCATTTTTTCGGTTCAAGATTTTTACTTGAAAATTTAACTACTGTGTTGAAGATTCGTTCCATTTTGGGTTGGAAATATATCTTTTTTAGTTGAAAATTCTTTTTTTTTGTTGTTGGAAATTCAACTATTTTGTGGAAAATTCTTTTTTTGTTCTTGAAGATTTATCATTTTAGTTAAAAATTTCATCTCTCTGGTTAAAACTTTCACTATTTTGTTGAAAATTCGTCTTTTTTTAACTATCCAATTTTTGGTTAAAAAATCCTTTATAATCTGGAAATTCCACTGTTTGAGTGAAAATTCGTCTTTTGTAGGAAATTTATCTTTTTTATTTGAAAATTTGGTTGAAAATTCATGCATTTTATTGATAATCAATAATTTAGTAGAAAATTATTATTATTCTTGGTTAAAAAATTTTCTTTTCGGTCGAAAACCCAACTATTTGGTTAGATGCTGAACTTTTTTGTTGAAATGTCGTTTTTTTTTGGTTGAGAATTAATTCTCTAACGAAAAATGCAGCTTTTTCATTTTTGTTGTAACATTTTTTTTATTAAAAATTATGTTTTCTGGTTCAAAATTAATCTATTAGATTTAAAATTCATGTATTTTGTTGAGAAATCATCTTTTTTGGTAGAAAGTTGATCTTCGTGGTTGAAAATTCATCCTTTTTGGTTAAAAATGCAACTGTTTGGTTGAAAATTAATCTGTTTTGGATGAGGATTCAACTATTTTCTTGAGATTTCGTTTCCTTTTTGGTTGAAAACTAATTTTTGCAATCCAAAATTTAACTGTTCTATTTTCGATTCAAAATTTATCTTTTATGGTTAAAAATTCAACTATCTGGTTAAAAATTTAGCTTACTTATCAAAAATTCATCTATTTGGTTGAAATTCATGTATTTTTTCGAAAAAACATTTTTTTGGTTGAAAGGTCATCTTCTTGGTAGGAGAATCTTCCTTTTTGGTTAAAAATGCAACTGTGGTTGAAAATCAATCTGTTTTGATTGAGGATTTAACTATTTTGTTGAAAGTTCGTCTTTTTTGTTTGAATTCAACTGTGATTATTTTTAAATTGAAATATTGTTTGGTTGTAATCTCAACAATGACATGTTTCGTTGCGAATACATTTTCTTTGGTTGAAAAATAAAATGTTTGGTTGAAATTTGAACTACTTTGTTAGAAACTCATTTACTTGGTTTAAGATTCACCTCTTTGTTTGAAAATTTAACTATTGTGTTGAAAATTCTTATTTTCTAGTTGAAATTTGAACTATTTGGTTGAAAATTTATCTCTTTTATTTGAAAATTCAATCTTTTTGGTTAAAAAGGCAGCTTTTTGTTCGGAAACTAATTTGTTTTGGTTGAGGATCGAACTATTTGATTGAAAATTAGTCTTTTTGGCTGAATTCAACTGTGTTTGATTTCAAATTAAAATCTTGTTTAGTTGAAATGTTAAGTACTACATGTTTCGTTGCAAATTTATCTTTTTTGGTTTGAAAAATCTACTACTTGGTTGAATGTTTAACTACTTTGTTAAAAACTCATTTTGTCGGTTCAAGATTCATCTCTTTGGTTGCAAATTTAATTATTGTGTTGAAGATTCGTTTCATTTTGGGTTGAAAAATTATCTTTTTTAGTTGAAAATTCAAAAAATTTGTTTAAAAATTTTTTTTTTCAAATTCAGCTATCTTGTTGAAAATTATTTTTTTGTTGTTGAAGATTTATCATATTAGTTGAAACATAATATCTTTGGTTGAAAATTTAACTATTTTATTGAAAATTCGTCTCTTGTAGGAAATGAAGATTGTTTGTTAAAAATTTATCTATTAGGTTAAGGATTCAACTATTTTGTCAAACATTCGGTTTTTTGTTTGAAGAAAATAAATTTTTTAAACTCAAAATTTAACATTTGCATTTTAGGTTGGAAATTCATTCGTTTTCTAAAAAAATTTGTCTGTTTGGCTTGAAAGTTCAATTATTTGGTTGAAAATGCAACTGTTTTTGATTGAATTTCAATCTCTTCTGTTTAAAAATTACTCCTTTCGGACTGAAAGTTTATCATTTATGGTAGAAAAGTCATTTTTCTCAGTTGAAAATTCATCTTTCTTGTTTAAATTAACTATTTTGATGAAAATTCATGTATTTGGTTGGAAAATCGTCGTTTCAGTAGGAAGTTTATCTTCTTGGTTGAAAATTCATCCTTTTTTGTTGAAAATGCAGCTTTGTGGTTGAAAATTAATTTGTTGTGGTTGAGGATTGAATTATTTGGTTGAATATTAGTCTTTTTTGGCTGAATTCAACTGTGTTTGATTTCAAACTCAAATCTTGTTTGGTTGAAATATTAAGTACTACATGTTTCGTTGCGAATTAATTTTTTTTGGTTGAAAAATCCACTACTTGGTTGAAAGTTAAGTTACTTTGTTGCAAATTCATTTTTTCGGTTCAAGATTCATCTCTCTACTTGAAAGTTTAACTATTGTGTTGAAGATTCGTTCCATTTTGGGTTGGAAATCTATCTTTTTTAGTTGAAAATTCTTTTTTTTTTCTTGGAAATTCAACTATTTTGTGGAAAATTCTTTTTTTGCTCTTGAAGATTTATCATTTTAGTTAAAAATGTCATCTCTCTGGTTAACACTTTTACTATTTTGTTGAAAATTCGTCTTTTTTTAACGATCCAATTTTTGGTTAAAAAATCCTTTATAAGTTGGAAATTCCACTGTTTGAGTGAAAATTCGTCTTTTGTAGAAAATTTATCTTTTTTATTTAAAAATTTGGTTGTGTTTGATTTCAAATTAAAATCTTGTTTGGTTGAAATATTAAGTACTACATGTTTCGTTGCAAATTTAACTTTTTTGGTTTAAAAAATCCATTACTTGGTTGAAAGTTGAACTACTTTGTTAAAAACTCATTTTTTCGGTTTAAGATTCATCTCTTTGGTTACAAACTTAATTATTGTGCTGAAGATTCGTATCATTTTGGTTTGAAAATTTATCTTTTTTTAGTTGAAAATTCAAATAATTTGTTGAAAATTCTTTTTCTTTCAAAGTCAACTATTTTGTTGAAAATTCTTTTTTTCTGTTGTTGAAGATTTATCATTTTAGTTGAAACGTCATATCTTTGGTTGAAAATTTAACTATTTTATTGAAAATTCGTCTATTGTAGAATATTAAGATTATTTTTTTAGAAAATTTATCTATTAGGTTGAGGATTCAACCATTTTGTTAAAAATTCGGTTTTTTGTTTGATGAAAATTAATTTGTCTTCTAAAGAAATTCGTCTGTTTGGCTTGAATGTTCAATTATTTGATTGAAAATGCAACTGTTTTTGATTGAATTTTAATCTCTTCTGTTTAAAAATTCCTCCTTTCAGATTGAAAATTTATCTTTTATGGTAGGAAAGTCATTTTTCTCGGTTGAAAATTCATCATTTGTTGTGGTTGAGGATTGAACTATTTTGTTGAAAATTAGTCTTTTTTGGCTGAATTCAACTGTTTTTATTTAAAATTAAAATCTTGTTTGGTTTGGGTCCCAAACGTGAACTGCCCGCTTTGTGGCTACGGAACTGCTCAACTCCGCTGAGTTCACAGCGTCTCTCTCTCGGTCACTTGGACCCCCTCATCGCCGAATACAGCCGGCGGAAATTCTACGAAGACGGTATATGAGCATTCGTTAAATGAAGGTTTCAGTGTAGATAAAATCCTGAAGTACAAAAAAAATCCTAAATTTCGTTTTCAATTCATTTTTTGTATGTCAAGTCTATATATCTACAAACTTTGATGGACGCTGTAGGACGGTAATAAAATTGAAGGTAGATGCCCCTAAAAGCATGACGTTCCGATATGCACTCCTGTACTTCTTGTACCTCTTCTGTTCCTCTGCAGGGGTAAAAGGAAATTTTATTAAAAATATATGGGTGTGCTCTAATGCACGTTTCTCGCGAATGCATTTTGAATGACTTTATTTTTATTCGCGAACGTGAATTTCAGGTAAATTAAATTTTCCAAAAGTTAGGTGTTATACACAAGTTGTATAGAACAATGTTTGTAAAATTAATTATTGTTTTAACATATACCATACGGAGCATATCTTTTTCATGGCGTCTACCCGACGGTTGATTTCAAATTCCCGGTCATTTATAATAAATAAATAAATGAAAATACACTACTGCCACTTAATATGTGGACACCCATTTTTTCGTATTTAAAATTTGTTAATTTTGGATTGTTCATTTCATAAATTCTGATTTAAATTTGTTCCTTTAAAATAAGTCAAAAGATATTTAAATTCTAAATAAAATGATGGCAGGATGAAGGCATTTCGAAATTTTTAAAGAATCTTTTGCAAAAATAGTTCAAATTTTAATGGTTTTTTAAAAATTTCAAATAACACCCAAAATAATAAACATTTTTCGATAATCTTGTACTCATTTAAAAGGTTAATTTCTGTACAATCGCAGTAACTTATCAGATTCATTTTAAAAAACTTCTTGCATAGTGCAAGCAGTTCAAATTGGGATAACAAACACAGAAAAATTTTAGTATTCTTTTCTGCTGCGAAATAATTTTTTTTTAATGTACGAAATTAGTCATCATGAATTTTCTATCAAAGCTCTTTAAAATATAGATTCATCTGATTTTTATTATTATTTTACTACAAATGAGATAACTTCAAATTTTCCCATTTTTTTAAATTTCAAGTTCAACTCCTTGCACAGTGCAAAAAAATGAACAATTATGTTGTTAAGTTGCTGCGATTCTTTAAAAATTTACGTTTAAAATAAGCAGAAGAATTATAATTATTGTTTATAATTATAATAATAAAATTATAATAATGTTTATAATTTAAGATTTTATTTGAAATTTAGAAAAGCATTAAACATTACAATTTGCACTATTTTTGCAATAGCTTCCTGTAAAATTGACAAAATAACTTCACCCTGGGCTTATTTAATTAGAATTTAGATAGCTTCCAACCTATTCAGGAAGAAAATTTTCAAACTCAGAATCAAAAAAATTAACAAATGAATAAATTAAAACAAATGGGTGTGTCTACATACTAAGTGGAAGTCATAATTGTTCATCTAAGTACAGTTATTTTCAAATTTTTGTTTCTCCTTCCACTTTTTACAAGAGTCGTAATTTTCATTTAATTCTAATTAACAAAAGCTAACTTTATTTCTCAAGAGATTCTTTACAATTCTATTCGTTACATTTTCATGGAAATGATTTTATTAAGGTATTATACGTACAATTATACTTTGTTAATACTTATTAATTTAACGAATCAAACAATTGCTCAAATAATATTCAGTGAAAACGTAACGATTAGAATTGTCAAGAATTTTTTTGGGTTTGTCAAATTTTTGTATTGTCAAATGTTCAACTCTCCCATTTGAAAATGTGATAATTTTTACAATTTTAAAAACTATTTAATTTAAAATATTTACAATTAAAAAGCATTGCCTCGAATTTTAAATTCCTTACTTTTTGAAAATGAAAGTAAAAGAGAATGTTCAATCAAACGACTTGAAATTGAAATTGTTTAGCTTTAAACGCTTGAATTTGAAATTTGATATTTTTAAAACCTTTCATTCACAATGGAGTTTGAAATTAAAATTTGAAAGTACCTAAAATTGGTTAATGTTTAACGTTTGGTTTTGATATTGTTGAATTTAAAATGACTTTCTCTTTATATTTCAAAACTGTGAAATTTTCAGAAATTTCCAATTTAGTACTCTTTTTGGAACGTTTTTAAACACATTATTTTTGAAATTGGTAATTTTTTATCAATTCTATTGAAAACAACACTTTGAAGCTTAATATTGATCAATTCCAATCGATTCTGAATGCTTTTAAGCTAAAATGTTAATCTATTCGTGTTTTTAGTGTTTAAAAGTTTAAACTTTCAAATAGTTAAACTTTGAAAGTTGCTAAATAGTCCGGCGGATAAGCTAACCAATTATACACTTCGTGTCACAAACGAAGGCAATATTTTTTTAAATATTTGATATTTTTGATAAATATGAATCCCTATTCACTTGAAATGTACATTGATCAACTGAATCAATGTCAGTTAACTGAAATATGGTAATAATTATACAACAGTTTCATGATTTATGTGAAAAAAACTTGTATCACACTTTCGTGAAAAATTAAAAAAAAAAGTTTAATGAAGGAGCTGTAAATGATCCTGCAGCTCATAGTTCATTATGATTAATACGATTTCTTTCCTTGTATATCACTATCGAGGACCTTCCAGTAATATGTGGCAAAGAAATATCTAGCAGAAATTGACCAGTATAGACGAAAATATTATACACATTTTCTAAATTTGAAAAAAATGGTTAATTTTTAAATAAGCTTGAAATATTTAATCAGATAATTAGATAAATATTCATCTATTTATTTATATATTTTTTTAGATATTAGATAGATAGACATTTATTTATACTTATTCAGATTATTGTTTAGATTTAGATAGATTCTTATTTAGATTCATTTATTAATTTTATTTATTTAGATATTTACATGAATAGATATTTATTATTAAAGATGAATATTTAGCAGCAATTCACCAGAATAGACCAAAATATTATACACATTTTTTCAATGTGAAAAAAATGGTTAATTTTCAAACTAGCATGAAATATTTAATCAGATGATTAGATAGATATTTATCTATTTATTTATATTTATTCTTAGATATTAGATAGATATTCATTTAGACTTATTTATATTAATATTTCGATTGATCATTGCTTAGATTTATTTGTTTCATTTATTTAAATATTTATTGAAATAGATATTTATTATTAAAAATAAATATTTATCAGCAATTGACCAGAATAGACCAAAATATCATACACATTTTTTAATGTGAAAAAAATGGTTAATTTTCAAACAAGCTTGAAATATTTAATCAGATAATCAGATAGATATTTATCTATTTATTAATATTTATTTTCAGATATTAGATGGATAGATATTTATTTAGACTTATTTAGATTATTATTTAGATTTAGGTAGACCATTATTCATAATTATTTATCTAATTTATTTAGATATTTATTGAAATGGATATTTATTATTAAAGATAAATATTTATTAGCAATTGACCAGAATAGACCAGAATATCATACACATTTTTTGAATGTGAAAAAATGGTTCATTTTCAAACAAGCTTGAAATATTTAATCAGATAATTAGAGAGATATTTATCTATTTATTTATATTTATTTGTAGATATTAGGTAAAGAGATATTTATTTAGACTTATTTAGATTATTATTCAGATTAAGATAGATCATTATTTAAATTTATTTATTTATTTTATGTTTTCAGATATTTATTTAGATAGATATTTATTACTAAAGATAAATATTTATCAGCAATTGACCAGAATAGACCAAAATATCATCCATTTTTTTCTGAATGTGAAAAAAATGGTTCATTTTCAAACAAGCTTGAAATATTTGATCAGATAATTAGAGAGATATTTATTCAGACCTATTAAGAATATTATTTAGATTCAGATAGATCATTATTTGTATTTATTCTATTAATTCAGATATTTATTTAGATAGATATTTATCACTAAAGATAAATATTTATCAGCAATTGACCAAAATAAACCAAAATATCATACACATTTTTTAAATGTAAAAAAAACCTCCGAATCTGAGGACATTTCCTCAATACAGTGTACTGCACTTAAAATATGAGTAAAGTTATTTTGGTTAAGGACGTAAGATAAAGGGGACGTAGAAATTTGTTGGTTACCCCCAATTACACAGCCACACAAAACAAAATCGTTTTTCGGGTCTGGAGGTCAGACCATGCTTACTATATGTTTTTGCGGTC
>JAUMHM010083997.1:0-12794 GCA_032362435.1 Melikaiella ostensackeni | reverse complement strand
TCAATTTTCTAGCAAATAGTGAAATTTTCGAATAAATACTGTAATTTTCTACCACATAGTTAAATTCAACCAAAAAATACGAATTTTGAACAAAATACATGATTTTTCAACCAAATAAATGAATTTTCAAGTATAAAAGATCAAATAACAACTAAAAATGGCACTTACATTTCAATTTAAAGAAATCAATCCTTAAGCAAAAAAAACGGATTTAGGAAGAAAGTTAAATTTTCTACCACGAAGATTAATGTTCTGCCGGGAAGACGATTTTTCGACAAAATGCATTAATCTTTAACAAAATTGTTGAGTTTCAAACTCAGAAAGACAAACTCTCTACGAAACAGTTGAATTTTGAACCCAAAAGTATAGTTTTTCAAAAAAATAGTCAATTTACAACCAAATAGTTGAATTTTCAACCATATGGTTTAATTTTCTTCCAAATTGTTTAATTTTCAAGCTAAAAAAAACGAATATTCTACAACCAAATAGTTGAAATTTCAACTAAAATGACGAATCTTCGACCAAAAAAAACATGAATTTTTTACAAAGTAGTTCAACTTTGAACCAAGTAGTTGATTTTGAAATAAAAAAGATGAATTATCAACGAAACATGTAATAGTTGATATTTCAACCAAACAAGATTTGAATTTGAAATGAAAAATAGTTAAATTCAGCCAAACAAGACAAATTTTGAACAAAAAACATGAATTTTCAACCAAATAGATGAATTTTCAACTATAAAAGATCAATTATCAACCAATAAAGGGAGTTACATTTTCAGTTAATAAAATTAATTCTCAACCAAGAAAAAGGATTTTCAACAAAATATTTGAGTTTTCAACAAATAAGAAGAAGTTTCTACTGAAAAATATAAATTTTAAACTAAAAATGAAATAGTTTAATTTTCGATCAAAAAAATTAATTTTAAACCCAAAAAAGTTAACTTTTCATTACAAATATTTGTATTTTATTATTGTGTTCTATTATTTCAGTTTGCATTTAAGCGGAAATACGAGAAAAAGGAAGTTTTTTGAAAACAGAGGAAAAAAGAAAAAATACTTGAAAGCGGAAGAGGGGTGAATAGAGAAAGAGTGTAAGTCTGAAATATGAAAGTGATTTTCAAACATCTCAAGTTATTATTGAACTGTACCGCTGCACGGTCACCTTTCGCAAAATTCGCAAACTTTTTTAAAATTTGTCATAAGGATGCAAAATTTTAATGTTCGAAAATTACAATCTTCTGTACCCTCAAAGTTTAAAATTCTATGTAATCAAAATTTCATGTTTCGTAAGTCGAAAATTGAGAATTGAAAATTAAGAAGTTGAAAGTTTAAAAATTTCAAAGTTCATGTTACACGTGCTCGATTTTTCAGGCATGCAAATTTGATAGCTTTCTTTAATTCCAGAATATGAGAGTTCAATAAAATTAGAAATTAAATTATTCAGCAATAAATTGAACGTTTGAATGAAATATGAACAAAAAAAGCATTATCTAAGTTCTTAACGTTACTTCCACTTCCCCCCCACCCCTCTTTCGCCAACCGTAGTTTTGCCCCCCCCCCCCTCAAATTGGTAACGCAGTTTATGGACGGCCCCTCATTTTCAAGTAGTTTTATTAATATTTAGTAAAAGGTAAAAGTATCATTCTATGAAATATTTTTTAATCTGTAATTAAAAGATCTCGTCTCTTTTTAATGAATCTGATAATTAGAACAAATGTTTGAGCGAAGATATGAAATATTAACCTGGGATATCCTTTTAAGCCGTGTTCATTATTTTCTCGATTATTGAAAGAAATTGAACTTGTCAACAAGAAATGTCCTCCCACGTTTCAACAATATCACCCTTCCAATTAATTTTATACTTCCTTAATACTTCCTTGTCAATCTTCACGAATCGTTACATCGGAAAATGCAATTGTGAATGCCAGGAATATTTTAATATTTTTCCTGTAAGTGATGATCTTGCTCTTTTCAAGAAAAAGTTTACTTAATTCTCTGTCACTCAAAAAACGTTACTGAAACGGAAATAATAGAAGAACTTTCAGAATAAGAAGTTCAATGAAGGTAGTTGTTTGTACTGAAAAAAGTGCAGTTATTTAGAGTAATGGATCCTCGGGTAAAGTAACACTCAAGAGTGCATCGTAAATTTGGCGTAGGGGTGACGATTGTCCTTAAGGATGCCTTCACGAGAACATTTATCTGGAATTGTATTTTACAATGTGGTGGTGTGATTTGATGTGGGTGCGTAATTTGATTGTGATGTGATTTAGAACTTTCACGGTTCAGAGACGTAAAGGGACAAGGGTGTACTAGGTCTTTTGAAAAGTTCCGGGCCTAAGTAACGAAACAACATTTTTCTGAGCAAATTCGCATTCATTCTTCAACATAGTTCCCTTCCAGCTCGACACACTTATTCCAACGAGTTTCTGAAAGCTAGATGCCTTTTTTATAGTAGTCGGTGCTCAACTCCTCAAAATAGGGCGTTTGTTCCGGCAATGACCTCTGTATTTGAGTGAAATCTCTTGCCAGCCAGCCATCTCTTCAAGTTTGGAAACAGAAAAAAGTCGCATGGAGCCAAGTCTGGAGAATACGGTGGATGAGGAATCAATTCGAAGCCCAGTTTGTGTATTTTTGCCATTGCGATTACGGAGGTTTGAGCCAGTGCGCTGACGTGATGAAGCAGAACTTTTTTGTGCGTCAATCGTGGTTATAGTTTCACCCTTCTCCGAGAAATTAATGAGGATGATTTTTTGGGAACCGCAAAATGCTGTGACCATCACCTTTCCAGCTGACAAAACAGCCTTCGCCTTCGTTGACGCACTTCCACTAGGCAATACCAACCGCTTCGACTGCTGCTTTGTCTCGGGCATATAGTGCTTGCAATTTCACTGAAATTCATGAAAATTCTTTGGAGTCTGTTGAAATCCCTTGATACCTTTGGAATTGTTTTTGAATCCATTAAATCATTTCAAATCTGTAAATATCCGTGGAAATCTCTTGAAATCTTTGAAATATTTAGCAGTCTGTAGAAATCATTTAAAATCCCTAGAAAATAAAATAAATAAAATGTATTCCCTCAAGTTTTCTAGAAAACCCTTGGAATTTGTAAAATCCCCTTAAATCTTGTGAAATTCTTTTAAATTCCTTAAAATCTTTGGAAATCGTGAAAATCGATTGAAATAAGTATAAATAATTCAAAATCCCTTGAATATGAATTGAATTAAACTTATTCATTGAAATTCTCTGAGAAGCCCTTAAAATCCTTAGAAATCTTGAAATCCTTTGAAATCCTCGGAGATTTAATAAAATCCTCAAGATTTTGTGAAAGTCCTTGTAATACTTTCAAATCCCTTGAAACTTTTGTTTTGGAATCGCTAGGAATCTCTTGTAATTTTTTTTAATGTCTGGAAAATTATTTGGAATCTTTTAAAATAACTTTAAATCATTCAAATCCTTCGAATTTTTGAAAATTCCTTCAAGTCTTTTGAAATTGTTGAAATCACTGGAAATAAAATTTAATTTATTACCTAAAGTTCTTTCAAAATTCGTTGAAATTCCTTAAAATCCCATGAAATCTTTGGAAATAGTAAAAATCTGCTAAAATGAATAGAAATCATTTAAAATCCCTTGATTATAAATTAAATTGAACTTATTGATTAAAGTCGTCCAAAAAACAGTTCAAATACCTAGAAACCTTTGAAATTCTTTGAAATACCTTAAAATCCCTTCAAACCCTTGGAATCGCTAAGACTCCCTTGAAATTTTTCTTATCTCTTCGGATCCTTTGAAATCCATTCAAAATGCATTGAAATCTTTGCAAATCGTAAAAATGCGTTAAAATAAGTATAAATATTTTTGAATCTCTTGAGAACGAATTTGATTAAACTTATTCATCAAAGTTATCTGAAGAAAAAAAACGTCAACATCTCTAGAAATATTTGAAATCCATTGAAATCCTTGAAGATTTAATAAAATCCTTCAAATCTTTTAAATTATTTGAAATACCTTAGAATCCCATGAAATCTTTAGACTCACTAAGAATCTGTTGAAATTTCATTTCATTTAATTTATTTTCCAAAGTTCTCTAGAAATATCTTGAAACCTTCGGAAATCCTACAAAATTCTTTGAAATCCCTCTAAAATCTATGGAATCCTTTAAAATCGCCAAAAATGTTTTTAAATTTGTGAAATTCTCTAAAATCCCTTGAAACGTTTCGAAATCTTACGAAATCCGCGGAAATTCTTGCAAATATCTTGAAAACCGATGAAATCCTTTAAAATTAGTTGAAATGTTCGAAAATCCTACTAAATCCTCTTAATAGCCTCAAAATCTGTATAAGTTCCTGGAAATACGTTAAAATCCTTTAGAATCTCCTGATATGCTTGAAAATCTTTGAAATTATTTCACATCTTGTGAAATTTTCATAAAATCTAACGAAAACGCTGAAAATCCGTGGAAATTCTCTGGAAATCCTTGAAATTCGTTGAAATTTATTGATGTATTTGTAATCTCTTAACGCTTCTGGAATTCTTTAAAATTCCTTGAAATCTATTGAATCCTGTTAAATCCCTCGAAATAATTTAAAATCCTACGTTAAGTAAATAAATAAATCATTCGTTTGTAGTTTCTCTATTTTTTGCACCCATTGTTCCAATATTTTAAGATTATTTATTTCTATACTGATTTTCCGTAATGATTTTTATAGAATTGCGAAAAAATTATAAGAAATTCGTTATAGGAAAATCATTACAGACTTATTCTGAATTTCCCATAATATTTTTTTGTAAGAGAGAATCAAAAGAGATTGTAAAAGATTGCTTGAGACGACCGTAGTTTAGTAAATTTAGTAGCAATAATTAAGAATATTGAAGTATCATACTTGGCAGTCCAAAATACCATAAAAGATGAATTTTTAAGCCCAAAATGAAATAATCTTTAATCAAACAGTTGCAATAACAACCAAATAGTTGAACTTTCAAGCAAAAGAGATGAATTTTCAACAAAATAGTTGAACTTTTAACCGAATAGTTGAATTTTCAAGCCAAGAAGGCGAAGTTTTTCGAAAAAAGATCATTCTCAACCAACAAAGAAGAATTTGCAACCAAGAAAGATGCCTTTTCTGTCATGAAAGATGAATTCGCAATCCAAAAGGACAAATTGTTAACAAAACAGTTGAAATTGCGACCAAAGAAGATGACTTTAAGAAAGTAGTTTAAACTTCAACAAAATAATTATATTTTTAACCAAGTAGTTGTATTTTTCACCTACAAAGATGTATTTTCAACCTACAAATATTTCGACCAAATGGTCGAATTTCTGAAAAAAGTTGAATTTTTGACAAAAAAAATGACTATAACAAAATAGTTGAATTTTGAACCAAATAGCTGAATTTTTAATCAACAAAGATGAATTTTCTACCAAAAAGATTGATTTCCTACCAAAAGACAAATTTCCAGCCAAATTTTTGAACTTTCTAATAAAAAAACATGAATTTTCAACCAAAAATGGAATAATTACATTCTCGACCAGTCGAATTCAGCGAAAAAAAAAACGAAACAAAAGAGTTATGTTTTCAAGTTAAAAAGTCGAATGTTTTAGTAAAAAGTTATCTTTTGAACGGGAAAAAATGAATTTCCAACTTATACCTAAATGATAATTTTTCAACCAAAAATAAAATAGTTTAGTTTTCAGATAAAAAAATTATTTTCTGACGGATCAAAGAACTAATTTCCAACAAAATAGTTAAATTTTCAACCAAAGAGGTGAATCTCAAAAAAATTAATTTTTAACAGAGTATTTCAACTTTCAACTGAGCAGTTAAGTTTTCAACCACGAAAAATGAATTTTCAATCAAATAGTTAAATTTTCAACGAAAAAGAATGAATCTTCTACCAAGGAGATTGATATTTTACCAAAAAAAACAACGATTTTTCAACAAAATACACTAATTTTCAACGAAATTGATGAATTTTGAAGCCATTTTTCAGCCCAAAAATATGATTTTTCAACGAAAAAGTTAATTTTCTACTGCATAGTTAGATTTTCAAGTAAAAAAGTTAAAATTGCAATATATAACTCTGGCGCTTGCACCCACTGTGCTGTATGGTAGCGAGACCTGGACATATCAAGAAAAGGTGGGAGTAAAGTGAACGCGGTTGGCATGCAGTTCCTGCGGAATATGTGCGGTAAAACGCTAATGGACAAAGTCAGTAATAAGGGAAGTCTCAAAGAATGTGGTATAGAAGAAACATTGTTTGACAAGAGTAAAAGAAATTTTTCTGAGATTGTTTGGTCATGTTGAGAGAATGAATGAAAAACGTTCATCGAACCAAGTGTATTTATGTAAAGTGGTAGCGTATCCAGAGGAAGACCGAAGAAAGGATGGTTGAAATGTGTGAATGAAACTCTAAAGCGAAGGGATATAAGGAGTCGTAGAAACACAAGAGCGTGCATGAAACGATGTATGGATGTAACGGAAGGAAGAGATGTATGCAATCATAGGGATGTATGGAGAACAATTTTTTCGTAAGAAGAAGAATGATGCCTAAAACGAAAGATTTTAAATACTAATGAGCCCGCATGATGAGATTTTTAAAGTGGATTAGTATAATGGCTTTGTAAAGCTCTTCACCTGGGGTAATTGCTAGAGATGTTGATCAGCGACTCGTGTCGGAGCGGTGTTGCAGGACGAGTGTGACGTTTGAATGAACAACACGCGACTTCTAGATTGATGTGGAACCCATCCCTTCTCCTGCACATCCCTTACTTACCTGCAACATATAAATTCCTTAATCCGCGGTAGTATAACGAGGCTAGAATCGAAAGAGTTACACTTAGCCCGAAAGGGATTTGGCTGGATGGTATGATAATAATAATGATAATAATAATAATGAATATAATAATGAATATAAACAAATATAAAATAAATAATAATAAAAGAGCCTCGGTGGCTCAGCCGGTTATGCGCTCGGACTTCTCACTGGAGGTCCGGGGTTAGATCTCAAAGCCGGTACCTCAGGAAATTTTTCCATGTATACTTACCGAGGTTCTGGTGGATCGGGTTCCACCTTAGGCTGGAGGTCCCCCATCATTCATTTGGCTGCCACCCAGCCCGTGGATGGTGGGGTGCAAATTATACCAGACTGTCCAAAATGTCAAATCATGCATATCATTCTCATTAGATCACTTGATTGCATTACAAAAATGCGTCTGTGACTGACGATATAAACCGGGAAAGCCCCGTGCAGAATATTCAGTTTGGTACAAATATCCAACTCAAAAAGTGCCTTCGACATATTGGGCTGTAACCATCTCAATTCTGAGATATAATTTTTTTATAATAAAATAATATATAATAAATAATAATAATAATAATAATAATAATAATAATAATGACATGAGGCAAGGACTAGATTCGAAAATGATATGATATGATAATTACACTGCAACCTCGATTTAGCTCAAATTTCGGGTATTGCCTCGATGGTAGTGACTCCGTTCCAAGAATATGTATGATGTAAACAAGTCAGGGCCGTGTGAACCAGTGCTCCCAACTCGGGCTGGGCGAGGTACCGCGCATGCGTTGCGCATAGCGCCTGATTGAATAATTTTCGCGCGCTGTTTAAAACGCTAAAAAATATTTTTCTTTGTGTTTTACAAATAATGGCTTTTTAACTTACAGATTTATCCATTAGACCAAAATTTGATAATTCTGAGCAAAATAAAAAATAATTGAATCACTATTCTGTAAATTAAAAATATGCTTTACCAGAATGATAAATCATAAATATTATTATATTATAAATATATATATAAATATATGTATCAAACACTACAAAGAAGTCTTATATTGAGGCGAAAAATAAGATTATCCTAGAAAAATTAATGAAATATGAAATTAAAATATTGACGTCTCTGTCACCTGTACAGTGATTTTCTTTCCAGGAGGGTAGGCCAAAATGCAAGATTTCGTCGGAATTGTGTGAAACTTGGTATAACAGGGTACTTCAGGTCGCTGATTCCAATTTTGACGTAAAAAGTTACAAATTCAAAATGACAGATCCAAAACGGCGCCTATAGTTCAAAAATTTTTACACATCCATCTAAAACTTGGTACAAGGGATTTTTTAGGGTCGTTGACTTCGATTTTCACATCAAATGTTACAAATTCAAAATGGCGGATCCAATATGGCAGTCAAAATTTCAATTTTATTCAACAGATTTGCCTGAAACTTGGTACGAGGGGGTTTATAAGGTCGTTAATATCGATTTTCACGTAAAAAGTTACAAATTCAAAATAGCGGATCCAATATGGCGACATTTTTTTTAATTTTCACATATTTGCCTGAAGTTGGTATAAGGGAGATTTTGAGGTCGCTAATTTCGACTTTGATGTCAAAAATTACAAATTCTAAATGGCAGATCCAATATGGCAGCCAAAATTTTTGATTTTTCCTACAGGTTTGACTAAAACTTGGTACAAGGGGGCTTATAAAGTCATTAATTTTAAAATGGCGGCCATAATTGTAATTTTATTTCACAGATTCTCCTAAAACTTCATAAAAGAGAGTTTTAAGGTCGCTCATCTCGAATTTACGTCAAAAGTTACAAATTCAAAATGGCGGATCCAATATAGCGATAAAATTATTCCTTTTTTCACAGATTTGCTTGAAACTTGGTACAAGGGGTTTTATAAGGTCGTTAATTTCGATTTTCACGCCAAAAGTTACAAATTCAGAATAGCGGATCCAATATGGCGATTTTTTTTTAAATTTCACATATTAATCATAAACTTGGTACGAGGGGGTTTATAAGCTCATTAATATTGATTTTCACGTCAAAAGGTACAAATTGAGAATGGCGGATCCAATATGGCGACTATAATTTTAATTTGATTACACAGATTTCAATAAAACTTGATAAAAGGGGGTTTTCAAGGTTGCTTATTTTGATTTGTACGTCAAAATTTATAAATTCAGAATGGTGGATCCAATATAGCGACAAAATTTTTCTTTTTCTTACAGATTTGCCTACAACTTGGTACAAGGGGTTTAAAAGGTCCTTATTCTCGATTTTTAAGTCAAAAGTTACAAATTCAAAATGGCGGATCTAATATAGCGACAAAATAATTCCTTTTCTTACAGATTTGCTTGAAACTTGGTACAAAAGGCTTTATAAGGTCGTTAGTTTCGATTTTTACGTCAAAAGTTACAAACTAAAAAGTAACGGATCCAATATGGCGGTCAGAATTTCCAAATTTCTACAGATTTTTTTAAAATTTGGTACAACGCGTGTTTTTGAGGTCGCTGATTTCAATTTCGACGTCAAAAGTTACAAATACAAATGGCGGATCCAATATGGCGGCCAAAATTTGCAAATTTTTACAGCTTTACCAAAATTTGGTAAAAGTGAGTTTTTAAGATCGCTGATTAACATTTGACGTTAAAAGTTATGACTCCTCCTGCGTGCATGTGTAACAGTAATCTGCGTGCTCGTCAAACTCTTCTTCGTTGGTTAATTGGAGTTCGTCTAAGAGACATATATTATACGATACGATATTTATTATTCATGTCCGAGAAATATATTCAAAATATAAAGTAAAGTGAACAAAATACTCATTATCAGTAACAGATGTAACCTTTACACAATGCTTTTTCATCATTAAATTCTCAGATTTCCTGAGATTTCATACAACTATTTTTTGATTAAAAATGAAATCTTCGCCGAAGCCGTTTTTGTAAGAATCCATTTTCAATTTCTGAAAATCGAAATTTCAACTTTTTCTCGATAACGAAGCGAGATATGAGAAAATTTAAGAGAGAAAAATTCTCTCTTGATAAAATTTCAACAAAAGAACCCCTCAATAATTTTTATTCTCGCTTCGTTTTTTTTTCTCAAAAAACTTGATTTTTCGATTTTAAGAGGTAAAAATTCGTGTTTCACTGTTTTATACCAGAGAAAAAATTAGAACAGATAAAAATTTTTATTCGAATTGTCTAAAAATATTTTTTTATTTATAAAATGTTATCGGCTTACGATGAAAAGTTTTTAGTGTTAGAAAACATATGGATATGAGTACATTCCTAGATATTCTGCATAAAATAATTACATCAAGAACAGAAAAAAAAGAAAAGAAAAAATTTACAATGAAATCGAAAAATCACGTATTTCAAAAAAGAATTCAGATCAAAATTTGTTGGAGGCGTACTTTCGTTGTAATTTTCTCAAGGAAAAACTTTGAATTCGTGACTTTTTTGCATATCTCGCTTTGCTTTCGAAAAACTGGAAATTTTGATTTTCTGAAAATAAACATGGATTTTTTCAAAAACGGCTGCGGCGAAAATTTTTTTTATCAGAAAATAGTTGTAGGACATCCCGGATACAAAATCAAAAATATTTTTGGTGTTCGCTTTTGATTAAAAAAAAGGTCTATATTGTAAATTTTCAAAATGCATGAGTATAAAGTGAGGGACTTCGAAACCAAGCTAATATTCGTATTTCTTATTTACATCGTATTAATTTATGAGCACTCAAATGAGGAAAAAAATTCTAAAATTTGAATTCATAATCTTATAAACAAGTTTTTTGAACCGGTTCTTTAAAAAAACTGAAATGAAAAAAATACATTTCTTTAACTCATAGCATTCTAGAATAGAGGCGACTTGTTAACAGATCATAAAATTCGGAGAAAAGTTGCTTCGGCTCATCTGCATTATGAAAAATGAGTCTCTCAACAAAAATTTTGAAGTTGGTTTTTGGTCACTTTTCTGTATCTCTCAGCCTACTGTGCTTTCCCGTGACGTCACAGGAGCGTGTCAGTAGGTCAGAACCTGGTCGTGTGACGTGGGCGAGCTTACTTTCCTATTTACCGCTTTCAGAATCCATGTCCGTGAAATGTTATTCGATTTCTGTCAGGATATTGTACTAATAATTACTCAAATCGGACAAACCGTAATTGATTTTCATCAATTACATAAAACCGCCAAGACTCGATTGCATTTCGTAATCAAAATCCAAATAAAAATGCAATTCTTGAAAATTAGAATTCATTCAAAACTTCTCAAAGTATTTTGTGGGGTGATTAAGAACCAATCTATTCAGATTATTCCATTTTTCAAAAAAGAAGAAGGTAATAATCCAAACCAATAATACAATTCTAGAAAATTGCTAACTTCCTTAAATTTGTAAACTATATTAAATGTACAAACAACAAAATTTTGTTTTTCAATAAGCCAAAGAGAGGAATTTTTAACCAAATGTACAATTTCCAACCTAAAAAGATAAATCTTTAACCAAATCGTCGAATTTTCATGCAAAAAAAAATCGAACCTTAACCAAATAAGTTGAATTTTCAAGCCAATAAGATAGATTTTTTAGAAGACAGTTGAATTTTTTATCCAAACGGGAGAATTTTCATTACAAAAAAGTTGAAATTTCAATCCAAAAAGACGAATTTTCAACAAAACAGTTGCACTTTTGAAAAAAGATCAAATTTTAGCAAAATAGTCTATTTTTCAAGATTACAATTGAACTTTCAACCAAATATTTCCATTTTTTAATTTCGAAATATGAATTTTAACCAGGAAAGATGATTTTTCAATGAAATAGTTGAATTTTCAAAAAACAAAAAATTAATTTCAAACCAAACAGTTGCATTTACAACCAAATAATTGAACCATCAAGCAAGGGAGACGATTTTTTAACGAATGTTTAATCTTCAACCTGCAAAGAAAAAACTTCAGCCCAATGGTCGAAGTTTTAAACAAAGAAGATCAAACTTTAACCAAAATAAGTTAAATTTTCAATCCAAGAAAAAAAGAATTTTCAATCAAAAAAGATGAATTTTCAACAAAGTAGTTGAATTTTTGAACGAAAAAGATTACTTCCAAGCAAAATGGTTGAATTTTCAAAAAAGTAATTAACAAAATGTTCATTTTTTAAAATCCGAAAATATGAATTTTCAACCAAAAAAGATTCATTTCCAACAAAATGATAAAATTTTCAACAAAACAGTTGATTTTTTAATTAAAGTAATGAATCTCCAACAAAAAAAGATTATTAACAAAGAAATTAAACTTTCAACCGAAGCAGATTAATTTTTAACCAAGCAGTTGCATTTTTAACCAAAAAAGATAAAATTTCTACAAAAAGAGATGAATTTTGAAACCAAAAGACGAATTTTCTGCAAAAGAGTTGAATTTTCAACAAGAAAAGATTTTTCATTCAGGAGTGAAAAAAAATTGCAACCAAATTGTTGAATTTTCAAACCAAAAAGATTCATTTCCAAGAAAATAATAGAATTTTCAACAAAGCAGTTGATTTTTTAATTAAAGTAATGAATCTCCAACAAAAAAAAAGGATTATTAACAAAGAAATTCAACTTCCAACCGAAACAGATTAATTTTTAACCAAGCAGTTGCATTTTTAACCAAAAAAGATAAAATTTCTACAAAACGAGATGAATTTTGAAACCAAAAGACGAATTTTCTGCAAAAGAGTTGAATTTTCAACAAGGAAAGATTTTTCATTCAGGACTGAAAAAAAATTGCAACCAAATTGTTAAATATTTAAACCACAAAGCCCAATTCTCTAGATTTTTAACCAAGTAATTTTGGAAAATTCGCCTTTTACATTTGAAAATTCATCTCTTTTAGTAGAAATTTCATCTTTTTTGGTGAAAAATGCAACTGTTGGGTAGAAAATTCATCTGTTTTGGTTGAGGATTCAACTATTATTTTGAAAATTCGTCTTTTGTGGTTGAACTCAGCTGTTTATGTTTTAAAATTAAAATT
>JAUMHM010083996.1:0-12794 GCA_032362435.1 Melikaiella ostensackeni | reverse complement strand
ACTCTGTATAAATTTCCAAAAGTTTCTATAACTTTCCATATATTTGCGCAAGATTCAGCACATTTCAAAAATTCTCGGAAGTCCCTGATTTTCCATACATTTTTGGAAGTTTCCGTAAATTACCATAAATTTCCCAAAGTTTCAATAAATCTCCATAAATTTCTTAAACTTTCCGGAAATTTATTCGCAATCATAAGTACTTATCGCAAATCGAATTTTCACTAGAAGAAATGTCCACTGTACTTTCCGCAAATTTTCATAAATTTCCGAAAATTACCGCAAATTTAAAAAACTTCTCGGATACTTGAGGTGTGATATGACACCATCAAGATGCTCAGTTTCGCTTTCCTGAAAGGAATTTAAAAATTCGTCGCGTAAATTCAAGAAAACCTCTTCTCTTCAAAAACTGAAGCCTTTGGGAAATATATGTTTGCCAGAAAATGAAATAGTACAAATAAAATACTCATCGTAAATTTTGTTGTCATTTCAGTAGTCCTGGAATATTTGAATTGCGCAACACTTGTTCCTTCGCTTTAAAACAAAACTTCAAGAATACTAATTGAACCGCAAAATTTCATGGACAGAAACGCCAACTACACGTGAAACATGTCATAGCGATTTTTTTCCTAGTGCATTTTCGTCACTGAAAAGTTTTAAAGTACGCGAAAAAAATCTACTCCAATGTACAAAGATACATAGGTGTTTCAAGTATGTGAAAAAGATGGAACTCAAGAAAATTGAAAAACTCTGCAAACTTGAAATTTTTAAAACATTTTTTTCCCTTGAGCGCCGGTAATCAAGCTGCATGTCTATCTATTCTAAATTAATTATGCTTTTTTATGATCCCAATACACTACTTTCTCGCGTTGTAGCGATTTCAAATTCCAGAATTTGTTATTTTCGACCCACCCTGATATGTATATATTTCTTTATTTTTGTTGACTTGTAATGGAGAAACTGATATTGATATCTGAAGTTAAATTAACGAAAAGCACTCTGTAACTGCGAATGAGCTTTCTCAGATTTTCGCAAGTTTGCAATTGCGGAAGTTATCGACAATGCAATTAATTGGCATATATTAATCAATAGTAATGCTCTCAATCATTTTTGGTTATCGATGTTTCCTAATTTCGGCACTGTCTAGTATTACGGATTTTTGGTAAGACTCACCAGTTAGGCATAGGGCTAGGGCTAGTATTACGGAAAATTCCGTAATAGCAGACAGTGAGAATAAATTAATTAGACTTCAAATATTATTACCCACATAACTGAAGAAAGAAAAAATTGAACACATACAAAATTGATTATTTAGCAACAATTATCACCGGTCGAAATTTTATTTATTTTGTAACTATAGTAATTACTTTTTTGAACAAAAATTTTCTTCCTCGCCGGCTTCCCAGCCGCGCACCATTCTTCTCGACAAACAAAAACATTTTAAAATAATATATTGTTCGCAACACCTCCACGGAAAATCCCTTTCGCGCACTTCTACAGGCACCGAAACGAGGCTTTCTCACACTGTTCGCCAAAGCTTCCTCTTGATGCCTATACATGGCGCGCAAAAGAGACTTCCCAACAAAAAATGGAATTCGGCACTCGTGCGCTAAGATAGCAATGACTCACTTGTGAGAAGGCAAAACACTCACCCTTCGGTTCATCTTCAGTTCACGTCGACTCACCTTTTGGGTTCGTGCTGCGCCTTCCCACTCGTGCGGGGATAACCATCATCGCGCACTTGTATCGAAAAATACTCTTTTTAACCTGGCTATCCTTCAGCAGTAATATCCTTAGAAGAATTTGAAAAAGATTTTCTTGTCCGCATAATAAGAACATGTTCGGGCCAATTTTTTCTAATTATTAATAATATCAATATTCATTCATTTGAAAATGTCATGCGCTGCATAAACGTATCTATTTCTGCGAAACATACCATTTCTGTACTTTGAGAATTTCCTGCGAGCAATGTTAACATGTCTTTCGATAAACTTTGTTCTTTAATTTATAAATATTCACAGTTGTGCTTATTTAATCACCTTAGATAATAAAAATTAAGTCAACGCAAATTTTTTTCAGTGGTTTATAATTCTTCGAAATGCGGCCGCAAATGCGACCGCAACTGCTGTTTCTTATACGCGCCCTCAAATGCGACCGCATAAGCGGCCGCAATTGCGACCGCAAATTTTCAGTAGGGTCGACTATTAAAGTGCGACCTAAATAGTAAATGAAAGAACATGTATATAGTCAGACAATGCAGTAATCAAAAGCATCTGACTAGATATATGGAAATAGGGATAAGTAGCATCTAGAATCTCTATTCATGAAAGTTAAGGAGTGGAGATGCGCGATCACTGACCGTCGCGGTGGACGGAAACTATTAGTCACTCGCACTGAGTCATTCGAAACTCAATATCGAGAGTCTAATAAATGATCTCGCTGAATTATGGAAGAACGTGCCATCGCTCACTTTTGTCACTGCGCGTGCCATCGCTCACTTTTTTCACCGCGCGTGCCATTGCTCACTTTTGTCACGGCGCGGGTCTTTTGGCATGAACCCATCGTATATAAACCCCAGAGCCACCCCTGTTGAGCGTCTTACGGTCCTAGCAGTTATACTGACAACTTGGATCTACAAGTCGCTCTGAACAAGTCGCGTAATTTTAACTCTTTGTGAACCAAGTAACGAATCATCAAGTTGTGAACTAAAGTCCCTTCGGCTGAGACTTTCGGTCGTCATATGAGTCATTTTCTGGATAAAGCCCGCTGGTTTAATGTTCGTGAAAAACAACTCAAGAGTGGATTCGGTAGCTGTTTAGGACCGTGTATCGCTCTACTAGTGAAAAGTGATCGTGCATCATTTCACTACACTAATTGAGTCACTTCAAAGAAGACTCATACAAACTATCCGGTAGAGTTTCGTCGCTGCTTTACAACGTATCGGAGTTACGATCGACAGGTCAACCTCTCTTATCCTTTCAGGATTAGAGAGGTAATTGTAAGTTTTTCATTCATGTAATTATTTATCTTTTCTTTGTCTTCTTAATAAATTATCTGTTATCTCAACTATATGTCTTTCATTTCGAACAATTTATTGACGCAATCCCCACAGGATTGTTAGTGACTACGAACTCACAAACAAATAATTGGTCAGGCCTTACCAACCTGACATAATCAACAACACTGGATTCTCTCTTTCTCATTCTTCCAAACTACCCTCGCCTTTTGCTCGGGACGTGACAGCTGATTTGGTGGCAGCGGTGGGATTGTCTTTTTTCGTTTAAATTCAGTGTTTTCTTTGATAAAAATTCATAATTTAAACTCAGTGTAGTATTAAGATAGAAATTTTGTAAAAGTACTTCAGATTATAAGTCCTTCTTAGGTTCGTTGCACGGTCACCTTCGGGACAAGGCAAAGTTCGAAGTGCTTATTAGGCGATGGTATACTTCGCGTGCTCGCAAGCCCTGCCATCGTTAATAAACCTACGATTCACCCCGAATTAACCTTGCGTGTACTCTTTGTAACAAGATTGTGCAAGGGAAGGGTTTAAAACAACGAAAACTCAAATTATAACTCTACCTAACGAACTACGCGAATTTCCGTGACACTCAAACCATTTCTAATTTCAAAATTGGGTCCGTGTCAAAAATCTGAGGTTTCTAGTTTAATATTTGAACTTGGAAATTCTACATAAACAGTAACAGAGACATATGACACTTAAAAGCGTAACCAAGGGATTAAAATTTTATAAGATTCAGAAATCCAACCCCTCATCTAAAATTTAAGTTATTTTAACAATCCAAAAATTACCTTTTGTGATTTTTCAAATTAATTCCCAGTTTTTAACTGAGATTTAATTCTGAAAACTCGCTACGGAGTTTTCATCCTTTTTATTCTTGTCATTCTTTTGGATCCTTGAATCCTTTGAATAATAGAGTTTCACCAAAGAGGTTCTCTCTGTGAAAGATTCTTCGGATTATTAAGGGTTCAAAATTATCGACTGTTCTTTCAAGTTTCAATCAAAAGTCTTTAATTTTGTCTCTTCTTTTATTATTATTAGTTCATAGCTGAAATTAATAGCTTGGAGAAGTATCAATTCTTTCATCTGATTTTCATTCCAATCCCATTTTCATTTTATCACAGTTATTGTGCTATTCAGCATGGTTTTCATCCCTTGAAGGCCTGAAATTCAGTAGCAGAGCCCTTTATCATATTAAAGAGTTGCAAAATTTAATTCAGGTCCATGAAAAAAGTTTCATCTCGTTGTTTTCTTTAAAAAAAACTTGGAACCAAGCACCTGAATATGCATGAATCCTTTTAACTCCCACAATTACAATTTTTGTTGAAGCAAATGCCTATTCATCTGGATAGAAGAATTCTTATCTGTTCTCGAATTTCTTCAATAAAATAAAAGATTTTATCCTCAATTCTAAGCAAGCATATCGCAAAAATGCCGAATGGTCCAAATCATACTTAATTTACCGGCGATATCGATCGCACTCTCAGTGAAGCCGTGATGACTTCCGTGGCTGAGTGTTTTGCCGTACAACAAAGGGTGGTAAACATCCCCAGTTATGATGGTAAAAATATACCCGTTAGAAATTTCATCCAAGATATTATAATAGAAGAATCCTCGGTACTGGTTAACTGCCAAACACGGTATCTCAAAACGGTATTAGCCCGAATAAAAGGGGCGGCCCGAGATAGTATTCATGTAAAAACTTTTATAACTCTTAATGATTCAATCAAACATCTAAAACAGCGATTTACGCCCCGTAAAACGTATTCGTGGTACTTACGTGAAATTTCAACCATACGAATGAGTCGAGAAGAAAATATCAGTGAATTCTTTGATCGAGTCATACTCCTAAAATCAGGAGCTCAAGCGGCTCTTGAGTTATCAGCACAATGAGGGGAATTGCCAAAATTTTCCAAACATGAAATAGGGGAAGCCAAAGAATTGAAGAGAAGTCAATATTATCACATTCCACTTCCCATTGAATCACAAACAAAAGATAATCTTTTAACAACCATCAATAACATTAAAATTTCAATCAAATCATTATGAAAAGTAACAGATAAATTTGGCCCACGATCTATTAGTATACAAAAAACATCAAATATTAATGACATTAACTAGGATGAAATCTTAGCTGAAATAAGCATTACTTTCACAGATTCACCGACTAAGGTAATTATTTGTAAAGGAATTGTTCAATATCCCTCTAAGGAGCAAAGAGTCGTTTTGATTGAAGAAGCACACTCGTCGGCAATTGGCGGACATAAAGGAGTCGCAAAAACTTACAACCGTATTTGGCAAAAATATTTTTGGGAAAACATGAAGTTAGATGTACAAAAATACATTCAAATGTGTTTACGATGTCAACTAAAGAAATTAGTCAGGGTCAAAACCAAAAATCTGATGGTAATTACCGATACTCCCGGTATAGCTTTTGACAAAATCTCTATGGATATAGTTGGACCATTACCAAAAACTAAAGCAGGAAACCTATATATCTTAACGATTCAAGACAACTTTACCGAATTTGCCTTAGCCATACCTTTACCGAATCAACTCGCGAGCACCATAGCGGAAGCTTTCGTCAAGCGATTCATATGCATTTTTGGATCCCCTAAAGGAGTGCTTACTGATCAAGGAACAAATTTCTCGAGTAACCTTATTATAAGATTAGCCAAACTCTTCCGAATTAGGCAGTTCAAGGCTACTGCTTTTCATCCTCAATCAAATGGATCCTTAAAAAAATCCCATCATGTATTAGGAGAATATCTGAAACAGTTTGTGAGCAAAAATTCAGAATGGGATGATTGGCTTGAATTAGCCACATTTTCTTATAATACAAGTGTTCATGAAGGAACCAGATGTACCCCTTATGAATTAGTATTTGCGAAATTAGCTCGCGAACCGTCCAGTGAAGCACCTTTACCACATGAAATGTTGGGAACATATGATGACTATATGACAGGACTTATAACTAAACTACATGAAATACAAGGCATAGCAAGAGAAAATTTAATAACAGCAAAGGAAAAATCAAAATTTTATTACAAAAAAAAATCTAACCCGCAAAACTTCAAGGTAGGAGATGAAGTATTCTTATTAGAAGATGGTAAGATTCATAAATTATCTAATCAATATACAGGACCACATGAAGTTCTGGAAATTCTAGGAAGAGAAAATGTGAAAATACAAATTGAAAACAAACCAAAAATAGTGCACATACTCGTAATAGACTCAAATTATCAAGAATTCCAAAAACTCAGGAAACAAACTTTGATGAAAATTAAGCTAAAAATATATAAAACTATTTTCAGATTACTCAAAAATGGAATACGGACACCGTCGAAGTATTGATGCTGTGATACATTAGTTTGTTTAGTATGTCGACATATACGCCTTATGGTCATATCTATTTATAAATAAAATATACAATAGAGACGATTACTATATCCCAAATTGATCGAGAAACATTACTGATCCATAAATAATTAAGGATATCATCCTCACTATAAAAACTCGTGAACCTCTGGCTAACCATAATTTAATATTAAGTCTCCGCCAAACAGGGCAACACACGTAAGCCGATCTTTTAGAAATCGACACCGTGGGTAAATAAAATGGAATAAATAATATTCATTGCCACAAAAAAACCCCAAGATAATATATACAACAGTAAAACACTGCTAATAGGAACCTACCTTCTTCCAGATAATGGAAATTCGAATCGAAGACGTCGTGAAGATTTTTCTTCTACTGCTATGGACTTACCCAATAAACGCCATCGTGGGATATGATTGCGGACCCAATCAACTTAATATCACAACATTATCATTGTTAGAGGTAGGAAAATGCGAAATATCTGAACCTGGAATACACGTCGAAACAGTAACTATAAAATTGTTACAGTTAAGCGATTACACACTTACTAAAGTAATTCAGTGAAAAATCGAAGTAACACGAGATGTAATTTATTGTGGAATGCATTCACACATTTCCAAATATCCTAACAGTCATAAAGAATTCATACAACAAATTTCACAGGAGCAATGCAACATAATTCATCAGACTGGAGTATTTACTATAGGAGGAAAAGCTCAAATATATGGATTAAAATCAAACGATTCTTATTCACATACTCTTATTATAAATGATAGATTAGACCTAGACGGGTTTTGCAAGGGTTCTTGATATTCTGATCCTTATGGTACATGGAATGAAGTAATTGTTGAAGCCACTTATACAATTTACACTCTGGATTATTACGCTAGAGTAAATTTGTATGAAAATAAAATCCATTTAAATTCAGGTGTTGCATGTCCACTTTCTGAATCTACTTGCGCAGACGTGGAAGGAGGTCAAACCTTCTGGGACCCTGTACCACGTAATACGTGTAATTTTGATAAATTTGAAGTACTATAAAATGGATTGTCAAACAAAACAGATGATAATTCGACACTCAACTCAGAATTACTATACTCACTAGTGACGGACGAGATAACATTCATATTACCATACAAAAGTACGGTACCTATATGTAATATCTTGGTCATGAGAACAGAACATCCTAAACTATTGGTATATAAAACTAAATATGGAGTAAACATTTTTCAGAATCAAGGTGCAAAAGTGAAAAATATGGACATGTTTACATATGTAAACTCTAAATTCGTTCATGTAGAAAGACACATGCGAAGAGAAGTAAAAACTCTCTATAGAGATGTGTTAAAACAAAGATGTAAATTCGAACAAGAAGTATTTAGAAACTCTCTTATTTTGGCAACTCAAGCACCAGATGAGTTCGCTTTTCACCTAATGAAAGGACCAGGGTATATGTCAGTAGTAACGGGAGAAGTTGTACACATAATTCAATGCGTTCCAACTAAAGTTACTTTCCGCGAAACTAAAGAATTTTATGTGCAACTTCCGATTCTTAAAGGAAATGAAACATTATTTTTAACCCCGCGAACTCACATAATATCAAAACAGGTACACAAATAATCTGTAATACATTTGTACCCTCGATGTATTTTTTCGGTGAAAAATGGTTCAAAATGTTAGCAAACCCTGTTGAGGGATCCACACTAAATATGATGATGCCCAGAAGAAGACCCACTTGGTAATACACAAACCTCGCTTCATTAGCTACAAGCGGTATACTATATATTCCCAAGCCGACCTAGAGAAATTGCGAGACCACATCATGTTTCATGCGGAAAACCCCATGGTCTTAAACACTTTAGCTAGAGGAGTAATGGGAAAACCAACAAACAATCAGGGAATTTCCGTATTTAACTAGTGAAACGAAGAAACAATGGAGAAAATTGCAGAAAATGTGTGGGGTAGATTTTGGACAGTTTTTACAAATTTCGGAACTACTATGCAGGTTGCATTGGTATAGCAATAATAATCAGAGGAATCAAATTAATCGCAGACACTATTACTCATGGTGATGCGTTGCATTCTGTTTTTGGATGGTCCATCCATTTCTTAGGATCAATATGGGATTCGCTAACAAATTCATTGTTACATTTAGGTAAAAACGAATACGCTCCTACACAACCTCAGGAAAAAGATACAAACACAGCCGATAGCCAAGAAAAAGGAACTGAACATTCTGCCCACGTTAACAAAATTGTAGAAGGTAATCAATCAACCAACACAGGATCAAAATTATATCAATTAAATCAACCAACAGAACAAACAATCTCCACCGAACAACAAAATCACCTTTTACGTTTTTAAATAAAGAAAAAAAATAAAGTTAACCCAAAATTTTCCAAAAACCATTTTCCCTACTTCTTCAAGAGCTTATTACTAAACAAGAATCTCAAATACTTACATACCAAATACAAATACAAAGGAATACTGCAAGGAAACTCGAATTTTCCGCTACCTTAAAATTTGAAAATTACATAATAATTAGTACAAGTGAAGATGAAAACCTAGCCAAAGAAAACGCAGCACGAAGCCTTTATTGTTCCTTACAAACAAAAACAAACCCATTATCACCTGCAACAATTTATCCCATTCAAGCCGCAGAAGTCATGGTAACATTAGAAAAATTATGCGACGACCGTTGTCTTCCACGCCCAATGTTCACAATAGTTCACATCCACTTAAAAACAGACGAAACTTTGACCTATTTAGCTTATTGTCAAGTAGGAATAATTCGACATACAGCCTTGAGAAGCTTTGCAGAATCAGCTCGCATCAGAGCATCCGTTAAAGTCTATCATTCAATTAAAAGTATGAACTGGCCAATCTTTAACAAAAATTTCGAGAAATCCTTCAATAAACTAAAGATTTCAAGAGAAACCCCACCAATCCTCAAAAAGAAAAAGTCAGTTACACTTAAAACAACACCAGAAGTAATAAATGCAACGGAACCAGAATATGAAAACAAAATCACCAAATTAATAAACACCAAAGAAAATTCTAACCCCCCTCAATCATCAAGGTCAACTAAAAGCATAAAATCCTTCAAAAAATGCATTTAACGCGGATTCAGATCCCAAAATCCTCATCACAAACTCCAAATTAAAACAATAATAATTATTTGTATAATATTGCATACAATCAATACAATTCTTAGCATGTGTGGTTAATCTATATTTGTATAAATTTACTAATATAAATGTTTCTTTTTGCAGGACATAGACCGAGAAGCAGCATGAAAAAACTAAACCTTCTAAAATATTTCATTTTCATAATACAATCAATATCCAGCACACAGTCACCCTACACTTATACCCCTTTTGAAGATATTAGATTGCATTTAGAGAAATTAGAAAATATCTACTTGCCACTGAAAGAATGGAATATTGTAGCGTTCGTAAACATAAAACATACTCTCGACCTTGATCACTTCATTCTTCAAAAATTCAGATATCTATCTACAAAATTCAGAAGCAACAAAGTACTGTCCTCAACACCACCATAATACACAAAAAGATATTAAAAGAATTCAATTCAATAATTACTTTACACTAATAAGTGATGCACTAGCCTACAGCGAAGAACCACATAATTCATCAATAATTTTCGAAGCATTAAAAAATCATGGAACCAAACCACAATCATTTTTTCCATGGGTCAATAGAAGAACACATATCATTGAATCTAATATTCTTGACGTCTCGAAAGATATACAAACTCTTAATAACATGATGCCACGTTTTTCAGAATCAATGAATCTAAGAAGCTATAAACTTTAAGCAACACTATGGTTATATCAACTACCTAAATTGACTGAAGAACATTTATACACCATGAAACAACTATATAATATATTTACATTCACTCAAGCAGGAAAATGGCATCCTTTAATCCTAAGCACCTATATCCTACATTTTGCAGCTTCAGATATAAAATCAAATAATCCTTTGTCTTACCTTCCAAATAACTCTACCCTATTGCAACTTCTTCAAATTTCATAAATGAAAACATTTTTATCGGTGACAGACTTGTGTTCCATATAAAAATACCTATTCCCAGTATCGTGCGATTTAATTCCTATAAAATCTATCTTTCTCACAATTTTCAAATGACACCAACAAATAAAATAACCACTTATTACATCAAAAATAACAATAACTTTATGGCAATTTCAGAAACAAACAAAACATACATACTTACTGACAGTTGCCCTTTCAAAAATTGTAAGACCCTAGCTTTCGGAAAATTATGCTTACCAACTGAAACCTTAAAAGAAAGAGACATTATCGATCCTTGTGAAATAGCCCTTTTTTTAAATATTTCAAATCCAAATTGTACAATTAAAACGTCACTCAGAATTAAATTCTAGTCCACCCCCCATGAAGTAAAAAGTGGTTGGATATATTATTCCCCATATAATCAAATTATACAAATAAATTGCCCTTCAAATATAAAAAAGACTCTTTCCAATCCAATACAAGGAGTGCTCGAATTTCAACCTAACTGCACACTAAAAATCAATGGTTCTTCACTATGGCTAACAAAACATGATTTAAAAATTAATAAAAACTCACCTTAAATAATTTATAAATACCTAAATATTTCAAAAGAAACATGAAAATTTTAGGTAGATATAGCATTACAAATTGTAGCGATCTTTTGAGCCCGATAATATTAAACGAAATCGTGTTCAAAAGAAAAAGGGGGAAGGTGTCACCCTTCGTGATATATTGAAATAATTAAACTTAATTGGAATAAACAAAAAGATCGGCACAATTTACGAAATAATATGCATTATCAATCGGAAGTATGAAGAGAATTAAAAAAAATGCAATTAAGGAAATACCAAAAATATGCATGGACAATCGAAAGTATGAAAAATTTTAAAAACAAATAAAAAATTGCATGTGAATGTATGCTATCAATTAAGAAAACATAGAGAATAAGCATCAACAACCAAATGTATGTAGGAAATTCAAAATCGAAAAAATTTTATACCCATAAATAATTCAAAGTACGTGTGATATTAACTAACTTAACGAGACTATGTAAGAGTAAAAAAATTCATGAATAGTCTGTAAACAATTGGAATGCATGTGATTTATACGTAAAAGGAGCATATGAAGTGGACAATTTTTTTTGAATCCTGCAGACTACTGAGAAGTAATTAAGTAAGATCGTCATCACAATCATATGTAATTTCGCGTCTGAAAAATTTGTTCTCCTATTCTCAGCATTTCTGTACTTCGTCAACTCTGTAAACGTATTGAAATACGTTCAAGTAAAGGGGAAGGTGTTACGTAAGCGTAACTAATCAATAGTTCTATGTTGAAAAGGCTTGTTAGAAACTATTAGAAACACGTGTGAGAGGTTAATGGGGAAGAAACCAAAATTGTCTGTAAATGACAAGGGGAGAAAAGGGTCACTCGAAAAAGACTCAGAACTCTTGTAATCATCTTCGTATCGAGGAAACAAATTCTGTTTCACTCAACATAAACTACGCTCTCAGGGGCAGAACCTCTGGAATGGCTTGAGTGTGCACGGGAAACCGAGGAGAGTTCTTGATATCAAAATTTTGGTGGGAAACAAGGGATATAAAAAAGGGACATGGAAGCCAAGCCAGTCAGTCAGAGTTAGTCAAGGAAGTAGTCTTCAGTCTTCACTGGTCAGTCCGGTCCGTGTAGTTGCAACCACCCAGTTTTCAGTAATCATCCCTTAGCTACGATCAGTCTTCAGTATTCTCCGAGACAGTCTTTACTCTTCAATCTTCAGTGACCAGTCAGCCGTTTCCAGTTTCAGTCTCTGCTCAAATGCAGTCAAATCAGTTGAGGAAGAATTCCATATCTTGGTTTGGAAGAAGAGTTCACTCGGATCCCTAAATTCAGACTCACACTAGTAACAGACATCTGGGTTTTCAAGGAGAGGTCCTCGACCTGCAACCCATAAAACTAAAAACAAGGGGACCACCAACCCTTGAAACAAGTTAGTTCTCATCAATTCTAATTTCAACAGTTCACTTTTAAAACATCAAGAAGTCTTATCTGAAACGTTGTTTTTAGAACGGTGTCAGAAGTCTGGGGGTTCCTCTTACGGTCCATCACTCTCTCTCGCGTGAAAATTGTAATTATTAAATAAAGATTGTCATTTGAAATTTGTGTTTTCTTCTTTGGCTTGATCTCGTCCCTAGTTTATTAACGTGAACTTAAAACGAGAACTGTTAGGGTAGTTAGCTGTGTTAATCCTCCCCAGGACATAACACGGAATAGATTATGATGAAAGGAGGTGTTTCGGGTTTCAATCGTGTGAAAAACTACGAATCTTGCCGACGTTTCGTGAACATTGC
>JAUMHM010083995.1:0-12795 GCA_032362435.1 Melikaiella ostensackeni | reverse complement strand
AAAACGTATTCATGGTATTTACATGAAATTTCAACCATACGAATGAATCGCGAAGAAAATGTCAGTGAATTCTTTGACCGAATCATTCTCTTAAAATCAGGAGCTCAAGTAGCTCTTACGGATAAATATGCTAACGTGGAGCAATTGCTACCCCCTCTTAATGACTGTGCCCTTGAAGTTTTCAAGCGAGGTTTACTGGACAGTATTTTGGGCTTGGTAGAAGCACGTAACCCCCAAAGTTTAGACGCCGCGTTAAAAGTCGCGCTCGAAAACAAAGCACGACATCATTTGAACCCTCCTTACTCCACAAACTAATATCGGGATGCAAGAAATCCTCATTGCCCTGAATTTTCTCATTTTCCGCATAATTATATTCCTCCATATGAATTCCTCCGTACAAACCATATTTACCCCATATCCTTATTTCCCAACTGCTCCTCGACAAGCCACTGGATACCCTAATCCCTATAATCCGCGTGGAGGTGTGAACACTCCACCTCGTTCTTTTCTTCAACGAACAACGAGATTTTAAACTACAACTCCGCTCGCCTAAACTTGAAGAACAAAAAAGGGTAACAATTGCACCTCAATCAGAAAGTCTATCAAACTATAAATTACTCTCAGTATTTTCAACCCCTTATCAACCATTTATCAAAATTGTAAGAGAATTAGATCCATCAAAAAACCCTACACAGTCACATGAATGTAGCAGACCTCTAGCCATCGAACCTAAAGTAAAAATAACTAAGGCTGACCACACAAGTATGCTCGTCACTAGCGAATCATCTCCATTAGAAACAAAGTTCACCAACATTTCTGAAGTAAATTCAAATCCAAATAAGTGCACAGAAAATTTAACAGATTCGGAAGGAAAATGCCTACATTTCTCTTCCCTCTCGACCTATTGACCCTCCAAATATCAAAGAAAAACAGCCTTAGTAACGTCGAAATTTAGTAACTCCTAGTGGCCATTTTAAAATATATACGGTGCTTAGGAAACATGATTATTTCGATAAACTTAGAAGAGAAAATTTGAAGATCGGATTACATAATCTACACGTGACCTGAAATATCCCTTGAATACAATACCATAAAATCCTATTCACGTACATTTCTTTTGAACAGGTGGAGAAGAAAATTCAACGTTCCCAAAGAGCAGAATTAAGCCGCAACAATGGTACCAAAAGGAGAAGTAACGGACTCGAAGAACAAAGAACTTTGTAGAACCATCTAAAAGGAAAAAGCTCCTCAATATTACATAAGTTTGCAAAATCTCAGCAATTTCGTTAAAAAAAATTCAACTCTGCCAAAATTACCAATATAAAATAAATTATACCTTTTCAAAATTTACATGAGTTTAAAGTACATTGAGAAGAGAAAAACTAAAGAAAGGAAAGAAGAGGATTTGGAGGTTGCATTTTTCTTTCTTTTTTCTCCAAAAGATATTAAACTCGTGTAATAATCATTATGAAATTTACTAACATGAGTCTCTAATACACAGATGGAATGCTTAATTTCGACTTCGAGGTTTACCAGGTGGAAACAGAAATTATTCCTCCTGCTCTCAATCATCTCAGGAAGTCCAGCGCAGTACAAAGTTCTGCCCCTAAAAGAAAATTTCGGACTATTTTACGAGAAGGTGGAACCCATCTGTTTGACGCAAAATTACTGGAGGATTGTGATTTTCTTGGATCTTGGAAATTTTAGTCAACACTATCTGCGAAGCAAACCAACCCATATATGTAACATCAACCAGCCACAAACTGGAAAGAATTTCAAAATGGAAAATCATTAGATGAAATTGAAAATCAACTCTAATCAACTATAAGAAGAAACAAATTATGATTGGAGCATCTTTTGGAATATTTCTACTAATATCATTAATGACAATATGCAAAGCAAGAAAATTCATAACTAGAACATATAAAAATTCCAAAATTAGACGTAAAACACAGCAGATTAATGAATGCAGAGATACCCATTGCAGCGACAATGAAGAAACATCAACACCGCAGGCGCACAACCCACTAACCAGTATTAAAATTATCATCAATCCGAAAAGCATGAAGAAAAGGCGTGCATCTAGCTACCAAATAAAAGCAAAAACATAAAATCAAGTTTATCTCGCTTGAGTTTGGCTGACAGGATGCGCGCTTCCATCATTGAAGGACTTGCTTCCGTACCAGTGGAAAAAACGCGTAACGTCAGGCATAACGCTAGCAATCCATTATGGCCGTAAAGTTAAAGAAATTCAACATGAAGAAAAATAAAACTCCTCCAACAAGGTGTCTAGAACGCACGTGATGAGATAACAACACACGACATGATGGCTGCCAACGCAAGAGATGCAACCCGATCGGCGGTGAGGAACAGCGAACCGCCCATTGTGAAGAATTGCGATTGTAGGTTCTATGGATCACCAACATAAGAACAAACCTTTAAGAAGAATGTGCCGCTGCGAAAGCATGTAAGTGTTCTATCAGCATGATTTTCATATCGTTGTTATGTGAAAGCTCGTGAGCCAACAATGCTATGAGAAATCGTGTTGAAAGAATTACCATTCAATGAAAATAAATGTACCGTTGTGTTAAAGTTTCTTATATTTCTAATTGCTTTTATCTAGAGTTTTGGAATTGTGACAAACGCAAATTTTAGTACGAGATTATTCGGAATTTGCATTTAAAGAGAAACAGAAAGATTTGAATTATATCTAATATTCAATTTGATGAACAACCATTTACGCGGAAGTCCAAACAATTAAAAACTTTAGATAAAAGTTTAAACTCTATCTAATTTCAATGTCAAAATGACCTTGAAACATATTGAATCTGAATAGTGTAAAGAAAAGGATGGAGAAAGAACACGGCAAGGAAAGTTAGGATGGTTTGGTTATCTCATCCCTTTTCTTCCTCTTTTTAAACAATTTTCGTAATGTAGTCGTCTCTAAAAAACTTATTACTGTACAATTTGGAAACATTCATACTATTTTCAGAAATGTTGCGAAATTTTGTCATATGAAATTATTCCATTAAAAATTCTTGTTTCTTTAAGTTTATGTTAACAACCAAGGGCATTAAGCTGTAAACTTGGTTTCATCCTTTCAAAATTTAGTCTTAAATATAGGAATTTATATGCTCAAAATGAAAATCGAAATATTCAGAGCTATGACATTCATGCATTCTAGTAAGTTATATTCAGATCAATTTCCTTTTCACTAAGGTTGAATTTCGAAAACTTAAGACATGAATGTCATGGTTCCTGAAGCTTTGTACGATTATAAAGAAAAATTATTTTAACACAAAGTAGACGAAGAGGAAATACAATTGGAGTGAATACACACACATACACACACTACTCCTTTCATGCTGACACACGCCAAGGCCACATCATGGCTGACCGGATGGTTCCACGACTTCGACGGCAAAGCCCTCGCATTCTAGACCATCCAGCCACACAGTCTCAATTTTGAGAACGATAAACTTCAACAACGAAACGAGAGATCAGTATGACCTTCGTAGTCGTGCAGCGTGTGCCCACACTTACACCACACCTCTGCCGCATTCGGATGCTTGTCTGAAACCACACACAGCTAACTCACGTGACACGTGAGTACAGCTAAGTGAGATTGCATCTGGTCTCGAAGACAAATATAGGCCAATGAGCTCATCAAAATGCTGAGACAGCTGAGTTACTTCCGCATTCACCTTCCGCAAAAGTGCCGAGACCGGTACCACAATTGCTGACGAGCCGGGACTGCCTCGGGATTTCCTAGGCCAACCACGTCCTCGTTAGCCACTACACCCCCCCCCCTCATTCCTGACAACGGCAAATTCATTGAAGCCTGAGGAGCCTTTGCCACCGAAGAATGAAGGAAGCCTTCCACAGATGTACAGCATCTCCAGTGATCAAAAGCTGGTGACCTCATATGAAAAATTAATGACGCTGGCTCTTGATCCCTGGAGTAAAACGAAGCAACCAGCCTGGCTACTCTTCACAGAAGCAAAAACATGAGTACAACACATACTTACCTTGATCAGTACTACACTTACATTACTCACACGCTACACCAATTGCACCTCACAACTCCATACTATTGTCAAGTGTCACATCAGGAAATTAAAAGTAAATTTGATGTAAAATTATCAATTGTAAAACTTGGAATCATTATCATAGTGAACACGAATCTAGTTAGTAAGTATCATTTGTTGTCTAAAATAACATTTTAATTCATCGAGGACAATGAATGCTTTTAAGGAGGGAGGACTGTTACATCCCAAAATTTTACCAAATTTTATGTAACTCCTAACTAGGTGCAAACTACCTTACCTCAAGTAATTCAGACAAACGCCATCAGCTATGAGCAAGTACATTACCGAGTTTCGTCTGAGTTTGAATCTCATTATGGTAACTGTACAACAGCCTGTAAAGTAGAAACCACCAGGTACTTAAAATATGTTACCATGGTGGGATACGAACTCAGTGAATGTCGATAACTTAATGAATGCTCAGTTAATGAAAGAAGCTAATTGCAGATTTTACCATTATAAGATAATTATAATTATATCTATTACCATGCGAATGTACTCATAAACCTAACAGTTCAAACAATAACAATTTGAAAGTTAAATCCAATTATATGGAATATCAGTACATGGATGTGTTTAAACCAATGTAATAATTCAAAGATACACTCTATATAGCAATCGCCTAATATACACGTCATGAAACAATCAAGTGAATGAACCTGTATATAGTCAGATCATAATGTAATCAAGAGAGTCTGACTAGAAATATGAATGCAAGTACCCACTTACGAGTTTAGTCAGAAAGCGTTAGTTAGGAAGCGTCTGATCAATTACGAATATCTCAGTTAGGATTAGCATATAAATTTCATATTCCTGAAAGCTCAAGAGTGGAGACGCGCTATTAATAACCATCACGGTAGACAGTCGACGATCGGAAGCATCAGTAATGAGATACCCTTACTCATCACTATTAGTCACTCGTAAGAGACATTCGAGACTCAATGTCAAGAGTGGAGATACGTTACTAATATTACTTATCAGACATAACATACTAGTCACCCTTGTACAAACTTCCAAGAATTGACGTGCGTGCTCATTGCATAAAATTCACCATCCCTATCCTTAACATGGAGAACCCTCCCTATATAAGCTCCAGATTAACCCCTGGTAGCCGTTTTTACGTATCCAGGAGTTATACTGTCAACTCTATCTATGAAGTACGAACCGCCTTGACCAAGTCGCGTCTTTTACATCATTGTGACCCAAGAAACGCTCTGAATAAGTCGCGTACTTTTATATCACCGCAAAATAGTTAACGTAGTATCGAGCATTGTACTTAAGTCCCTTCGGCTGAGACTTTCAGTCGTCGTATGAGTCTAATCCGGGTAAAGTCCGCTGTGTTAACATCCATGAAACGAACTCAAGAGTGGATTCGGTAGCTGTTTAGGACCGTGTATCGCTCTATCACTAGTAAACAGTGCTTAAGCACCTTTTCACTACTTGAGTCACTTCCAAGTAACTCACACAAATATCCGGTGGAGTTCCGTCGCTGCTCTACAAAATATATGGAGATTCAATCGACAAGACAACCTCTCTTGCTCTTCCAGGAGTAGAAAGGTAATTGTAAGTTTAAATTTATGTAACTGAATATCTCTTCTTTATCTTTTTAATAAAACATCTGTTATCTTAACTACACCTCTTTTTATTTCGAACACTATTTGAACGCAATCCGCATAGGGTTGTTAGTGTCAACGAACCCACAAACAAATAATTGATCAGGCCTTACCAACCTGACATAATCAGCAACACAGATCTCTCTCTTTCTCTCTTTTTCAAACTACCCTCGTCTTTTGCTCGGGACGTGACATAAGAATCGTCAAAATCCGTTCAGCCGCTCAAGAGAAAAATTTTGATCATGTTGTAACATTAAATTTCTATTGTTAATAACTTTTGCAAAAAAATTTTGTTTGCGCCCAAAACCTGGGGAAATCTTTTCGAATATAAGGGCTATTAAACAATTTATTTCACAGCGAAAAAAAACGACTTTCGATTCATGGTGGCCTACTTGGGATAATTTGACCCAAACTAAAAATTCAAACTCGAATAAAAAAAAACTGATAAGCAGAAGAATTCCAATCAATGCAGATTTTTGCTACGCTAGATCAGTGCTACAATGCTATATAAAGGAAAAGCAATGTGATTTTAAGAGTACAACGGAGATTTAATGTTGAAAACATTTACATTGGGAGTTCGCATCTTATCCTAAATAGGTGGGTGTTTACGTTGCGTTACAAAGTACGTACAAGGGCGAACCTTTGTACGTACTCTGTAACGGGAGGGGGGGGGGTGTTATCGCATGCCTGGGCTTAAGCAATATGTAGGGTGATTGGTGACAACCAGTCACCCTACGCTCGGACAAGGGTTGGAGTGAAGAAGCCAGGGAGATGTGGCCTGGGCGAAACATCTTCGTGTTTTCACGTTTTCGAGGAAAATTGATTTTTCGGTAAAAAGATACAAACTCGCCGCCCCCAGGACTGGACCACACATCCGAGTGGCTACCACCTATCACCTCACATATTGCTTATCTCCAGGTACGCAATCCTCCTCCATGCCCTTGTACGTAACCTGTAACGCGACGCAGACACCCATCCGTCCAGGATAAGATGCGAACTCCCAATGTAAATATGTTCAACAATAAACCTTCTACTTCAATTTCAAAATCACTTTGCTTTTCCTTTTGTAAATTAGTCTCCCTCTCCAATTTATTTCAATACTTTTAAGATAGTCTCAACCCACATGCTGACCTCAAATTGGCGCCCAGCGTGGGGCCTTGAGAGAAAAAGTTAACACACTTTTTCATTGTCTTTTGCCCATTTTCAATAACAATCTATCCCTACAATTCTACGCTTTCCTCTGGAGACAATGACAGCAGGTCTTTATTCCGAAGACATCACTACCATCATCAGTACTCCAGAAAATCCCCTCCGTTAAGAGTACGCGTTACTCTCGACGCAAAAATCGCCCTTACTTCTGGGAGTGAATAAACACCCAGTGGCGCTCAACAACATAACGATCCAACTTCGCAGTCACTAGCTTTAGTCTCTATTGTGGGCTCTACATCGTGACTTCGAACTTCTACACATCTCCGTTGATCTCCAAACCAAGAACCTTCGTAGTATTAAACATGGCCAACCTCTCAGGAAATCAATCCACGGAGCAAAATCTTCTCCAGCATCCTGTGGGAAATCCTCAACACCCAGGATGAAATCAAAATCCACCTTATGTGAAAAATATTCTCCAGCAACCTGTGGAAAATCAACCCCCCGTAAATAATCGTCTCCTGCAAATAATTCGCTCCTCTCTTTGTGATGCAACCTCCAGTGGTAAATTTAAGACCGCACGACATCCATTCCCTGTTGCAAGTCATACCCGAGTAAATAATACCTAACGATTGTGCATCCTGCGTTGGCAAGGTGCTTTCAAAAGATCATTGAATCTGCAAATAATTCACCCTTCCCTTGTTGAATATAGCGCCGTACGACATCCACTCCCTGCGGTAAGTCATCCTCTTCTAAAAATCATATTTTGCAAATAAATCGCCTAGCCCTTGATGAATCTACCCCCGTACGACATCCACTCCCTGTGGCAAGTCCTCGCTCTGCAAATAATTCGCCCTTCCCTTGTTTAATCAAATCCCTGTGGTAAGTCTACCTCCGTACGGCATCCAAATCCTGTGGCAAGTCGTCCTCTTCTAAAAAAATCACCCCCCCCCACAAATAATTCGCCCTACCCTTGGTGAATCAACCCCCTGTGGTAAATTCACCACCGTACGATATCCACTTCCCGTGGCAAGTCGCTCCCTCATATGAAACCACCCCCTGTGGTGAAACATCCCGCTATCGGACATCCACCCTCTGTGGCAAGTCACCCCTTGTGGAAAAATTCACCCAGTGTGTGAAACTCTTTTACTGTACAAAGTCCACCTCCTGTGGTAAACCATCCCTTTCTTTAAAAATAAGCCCGTTCATAATAGTCCCACGTAACTGGTGCTTGGAAAACAAATTCCTTTTCAATAATTGATAGATATAAGGGCCTTCCTCTGAGCCGCTCAACTTACCTCTCGCACAATTCCCAAGTTCTAAAACGGAAATTTCTAAACTATCTTCTGCAAGCAACAAAGTTCTTTTTTTGAATTGGTAGAAATGGCGAACCTTCCTCCAAGCAGTCCTTCTTATCGCTTTTTTCCCAATTCCCGAGTTCTATCATTGAGAATGCAATTTTCTAGCTAGGAAAACACACTTCAACCCCCTATGGCCACTAGGGGTGTTTAAAAATAAAGGAAGTCCGAAGCGTTAATGATTTATTCTACTAACCGAGAGATTTGTCATATACATTAAAATTATTTTTATGTTTTTAAAATAATAATTTATGTAAACCAATTTTTCCAAAAGAGTAATTTCTCATGTATATATGAACTGTTTTTTGAGAATCCAAAAATAATTTAAATGTGTATTAAAGACATCTCAGTAAGTGTAATAGATAATTAGTGCTTTCTCATATAAATTTTTTCGCATATCTCCTTAAATATGCATAATAAAATTGAAAAATATGAAAAAAATACTCGCTTTAATGAGCCACATCTTTTATATTTTTATAATTTTGCGTTATGATCGGCCATTTTTGAAAATTGATTTTTCTGTGAAAACAGTCAAACTCGCGATGAGCGACCTCTAAATTTTATCCAATCTATTTCTCTCCCCACGTGGTTTATTTTTAACACCTCTAATGGCTATGTGGCAGCCATCCAGAAACAAAAATTTTCAGTCACGAATCACTGGCGAAGTCTTGCCAGGCCGACGCAGGCGATTCAGAAGTAGACGTTGGCGAAGCACGATCGTGCCGATAAAGACATCTCCTTCCACCAAGAACCCCAATGGGTACTCCTGCTACCCAGGTCTCCAAAAACGAGACCCTTTTCCTAAAAAAATCTCGTGACTCCCGATGGGTACGCCTGTTAGCCAGGTCGTCAAAAAAATCGGGCCCCCTCGACGTTAAGCTTCCCTGCTGACCAAAGCTTTGAGGATCACTTGTGAACCCCAATGTATACCCCCGCTATACAGATCGCCCCAAGAGTCGCCCGTACCAACGACTTACGATCCCCGATGGGTACCCCTGCTACCCAAATCACCCCACGAGTCGCCCATACAAACGACTTGCTAACCCCTAATAGGTACTCCCGCAGTCCAGATCGCCCCAAGAGTCGCACACACAATCTGGTTAAGATCCACTGCCTTCTCAGGCACCAAAGGCCTTTAGGGGCCTTTAATATACGAACAATGTTAAAGTAAAAATGTGACAAATTAAATAATTTTCAAATAAAATTATAAAGGCTTCACGTTGGCTGCCTTAGTATTTAATCGCTTTAAAATTTAAAGTGTACAAAATAAGTAATAAATAATCTTTATTCGTTCGGATCTAATACATTCCATTCACAGCAAGAAGTTGGTTCGCAGAGATGCTTTTGTTTTTTATTCATGTTTTTTTAAATTGGTTCGTTTTATCAATCAAAGTTTAGAAACACATAAGCGTAAACTGAAATCATGTTCAGTTGATGATATATGAAATTCTTTGGGATAAATTTTTGATATTCGGAATTAAACAACAAAATGAAATAAATAATATGAAACTAATATTTTTGAAAGAAATATACTTGACGTTTTACTTACAAGGGGAACCTACACCCTTCGGAATTTTTTTTGGATTCCTACTCCTCCCAGTAATAGGTCATTAACAAAATCATAATATGCCAGAGTAATAAGATGCGCTTTTCAGCCATTCTCAAGAAAAACGGCTTTAAAACAATCCACGTCCCTTACATGGACCCCGATGCGAGAGTCTTTTATCTCCCAGTTAGATCAGGCGGTAGCGCTCCGACTTTATAACTGGAAAGTCTGATCTCAATTCCTGCTGCCTGAATTTTTTGCCAATTTTATTTTCATTCAGTTTTTTAATTCCAATTTACTATTTAATTTATTTGAATCAAGCCAAAATATTCATTTTTAACAAAGCACTCTATACGAAAACATTATTTTTTCCAACCTTTATCACTTTTACTCCGCAAAAAGTTCTTTTTAAAAAAAATCTCATTTTTCTTCATTTAATTGAATATTTATATTTTGATTATTATCTTCATATGAGATAAAAATGAAATATATAAAAGTAGTATAATAAGAATGAAATAAATATTCAAATTGCAAGAAATATTAAAATAAATGATATAAAAATAGAATATTATTTTGAAAAATTAATAAATAAATTAACTAATTAATTAAAATAGTTTAAGTAAAAATAATTGAATTTCTAAAATATGTTACAATTAAAATTTTTTAAATTTTAAGCATGAGTGGAGTCTTTTAACCTTCTTGGTTCATCATATAAGAAAGTCAGAATGATTTCAAATATCATAAAAGTTGTATGGCTTTCTCCTTTCAAAAGTGTAGACTTAAAATTCTTCAATCCTACTTCTTGATCAGCTTTCAGCTTGAAACTTTCAAAATCAAATTATTTCAAACTAGAATCGTTTAATATTAAACAAATTTGAATTGGAAGCATTTAAAATATGATAATTTCATATCGAAACATTACACATTATTTGGTTTCATTCTTAAATCCTTGAAAATTGTATCGCTTGAAAATAATTGTATTGTAACTATAAAATATGAGTTTTCTGAAATGATTTCCCTATAATAATTTCATATGATCGCGAAAACATTATAGGAAATCTATTATAGGAAAATCATTATAGGCCTATACTGAATTTCCTATAATATTTTTTCAGAAGGATAATAAAGAATTACTTTACAAGTTAACAAAGATATATGGCATATTGATTAGTGGTGATCTAGGAAAAAAATAGTCAAAAAAGTTAATAAACTTCAGTATATTGCAAAACTCTCATTTCGCTACTCAGGAGGTGGTATTTGAGGGTAAATAAATAGGTCTTAGGAGGGTTAAAATGATAAAGTTATTGTCAATACGCATTCGTGGAAGTGTTTATCATAATTTTAACATCTCATTTCCAAATTTCTAAAATTAACACTTTTCACATAGTGTTGATTAAAATGGGAAACTTTAGAGGCTGTAAGGCATGTCTTTTTATTAACCGAGTTTGCTCAATTTTCTCAGGGTATCATTTTGTCATGCCCATTAACATTAAAACTTTCAGCGGTCAGCATGACAAAAATTATACAGTACATTTTTTGGACCAACCTACTATAGTAAACATTACGCTCGATTATATTCGAGATAACCTTAAATATTTCTTTGATACTAATAATGCGCGAAAATAATGTACGTTGTAAGAGGTGGAAGAAAAATTGTCGATCATCTGGTCTAGTAAAACGCTCATTCATTGAGCATACTTTATGTTTATGAATATAGACAAGAGAAAAGACGTTTTGCTTGTTTCGATTCAAGCCTCATCAGTTTCATAGAAGAATATTTTTATCCGACCAAAATCGCATTAGAAATATAAACCATCTCCTGTTCCTAAGCAGAAGAGACAAAAACGACAAAACATATTAGTCTGTATTGTGGCTAGAGATTTAAATTAAAAATATTCAAACAAGAATTTGGAGAAACCTGTTAAAAGAAAATGAGAAACTAACCTCAAAACAAATATGTTTAGCGACCAAAAGGTGTACAAAAGATATGTAAGAATTAAGCAAAACAGCATGTTGTTCCAATTTGTGAATAAAATAAAATAAAATAGAGTACGCTTGTGGATCGGGAGGATATTTGAATAAATTTAAACATTGTAATGGGTCACTCATACATTCCCAATCCACAGACAGAACTGACAATATTTCAAGACGTCGAAAGAACACTGAAGATAAAATCATGGACATATGAGAGACTAGGTTTGAAAACAAGCTGGACATATGAATGTGTATCTGTTCATCTAGTAAAATCGTAGTGACTACGCAAAAACAAAGATGGCGACTAAGCTTATCATGTAAAGAGTATACAAATCAGTTGAAAAGGATAGATAGAAAATTGAAAGAATTACAGAAAAAATGATGAAAAACTTAGGAAAGTTTAATATTCAGCAGTATTTTTTATTAAATCGGTATAAAGATTACTAATATTTTTAAAATCAAAATGGTAACCAAACTCATGTGAGCGTTGTACAAGATCAGTGCCACGATCATCATGTCTACAATCATTTTCATGTTCCCTAAGACGAACATGAAAATATCTTTCAGAATAACCAATATAACAGCCATCACAAACAGAACAGTCAATTGAATATATGATGTATGTTTTATTAGCTTTTTTAATAGGATCTTTTAAATTACCGAAACAATTGAAAATATCTCTTTCTAATTGAAAAATTGGAGTAATCTTAAACTGTTTTAACGAAACATTTATGTTTCGACAAAAATCAAATGTTAAAGGTAAAGCTAATAATCTATCAAGATTAAAAAGAGTGTTATTTTGTAAAATAGGATCTGGATGAATAGTAATATTGTAGTTGATAAGATCCAATCTTTTGTAAATACATTTATCAACAAAGGAATTTGGATAATCGTTAATTTTCAAAGTATTTTTTACATCCTGTACATTAGCATCAGAAAAACTGGCATGTGATAACTTTACAGCTCCATCAATCATGTTATTGATGACACTAACTTTATAAAATTGTAAAGAAGATGTTTTTTGAGTTGGCATTAGGGTCTAGAATTTTTTCATATATTCTATTTTACACACA
>JAUMHM010083994.1:0-31427 GCA_032362435.1 Melikaiella ostensackeni | reverse complement strand
GGCCCGGATTTGAACCGGGAACGCCGACTTTACATGAGTGGAGCGTTAACCAATTACGCCACCGAGGCCGCAGTAGAACGTTTCTCATTTTAATAATCAAATTCACCAATTTCTATTATTTTCTTTCAGAATTAAGTTTGCAGACAAGAAGAGCCGGAGAACCACAACCCGAACGTGCTGAACACGATGATGAATTCATTGCAGCACACAGATTTTGTGTTACCAAAACAGTACGTTATTCACCAAACATCTCACCAGTACTACAGTCGTTACATGGGACAGATAATCGAAATGAAACTGTGCATTTGGACGAAAATAAATTTATTGTAAAAAGGGGCAATGACTTAATTATTGGATGGGCTAATAATGGTTGGATTCTTCCATTATATGACGAATATAACGATGTGGTTGCATTGCACATATTTCTGAGGCGAAAAATTGCAATGGATGATGCATGTCAAGAGCTAATGGGAGTGGGTCATCCTTACCCTGCTCCTTCGTATGATTCACCAACTCGTAGAAACATCAATCCTGAAAGACGCGACAGCTCTAGCTCCATCTCCATCTCAAGCCCTGAACGCGAATACCATTACTCCACCTCCGACTCCGACGCCGACAACTCCAATTTCTTCGGCAGCACCAACTGCCCCAATAGCCACAACCGCCCCACTAGCCCAATTCGTCCCAATAGCCCCATCAGACCCAGGAACCAAGTCAATACAAACCAAAGGAATCTCCGCAGGTAACTTGGAAGATGTATGAGCAGGTCTGGGCGTGATTGATTGCGGCATTGAGGACGTTGGATAAAGAGGACTTAGAAACTTTTTTGGTTGCCTCATCTTTTTCCTAAAAACTAATTTCTGGAATATATAAATAGAAACTAACAATTCTCGTAATAAACATGCATCCTGAAATTATTTTTTGGAGAAAGACAAAGGTAAAATACTATTTATAAAGATATTTACTAAGTTCATAAGGGGGTAATGTATCTTTGAGGCCTCCTTTTTCATCATTTTTTTTCGCATACATTTTTATTTTACAGTGTCAAGATTTTTACATGTTGTTTGGTGGTTTGTCGAGTTGAAAAAAATCGATTTTTTTGAAAAATTTTCATGACACCCCAATGAGTTATGGCGGGCCGAATGACAATCCCCTTTTTTTTCGTGCACGATTTCTGGAGTTTGGATCATCTGAAACAGTAAATCCATATTGATTCTCAAAGAGGGCATGAATGGTTATCGTCCCTACCAGAATTGTGGAAATTTGTTGATAAATAAACAAACAGTTAATTTTTTTTTGTCAATTTCTCACCCTGTTTTCCATTGTAAATGTTACTATAATATTGCTAATAAACAATTGACATGTATGTCCGCGATAGCAACGATAGCTAGGTGTCTTATCAATATTTTTAAAAAAAGTTGGAGCAAATCGGTCGAGTAGTGGTATATGCGTGTAACAGCTGGCCGCTCGACGCGCTAGCTGAGCGGCGAGCTCAGCCGAGCTAAGTGGCCGAACCCCGTTCGGCCATTTCTGAAAACTTTTGATGAAAAAGAAGGTTTCTACATGAATTCTAAGGCTTCAAACTAAATAAAAATATAAAAAAAATCGATTCTTCGAAAATTCAAAGGTACACTACCCCTATAAGTCATTTATAAATGCATAAATTTACTAAGTTTAGACATTCTTATTAATCGATGGTAAAGTGCGATGTTATACGTCTGAGTAAATAATTAATTATAAATAGAGGTTAAAATGTATAATGACATACTTCAGATTATACATTTTAACCTCTATTTATAATTAAGTTTAGACAATTATTTATTGCTAATTTCACAAGTCGCTTTTCTATATGAATAAAAAAATTACCAACCTTGTGAAATTATTTATTTATGAATACGCAAGTCATTGTTCTTTATGAATAAATGAATAAATTTACGAAATTTGCGAAATTATTGATTTACAAATTTACAAGTTCATTTCTTATAAGCAAATCAATTCCCTAAGTTGTCAAATTATTTATTTCTAACTTCATAATTCAATTTCCTTCATGAATAAATAAATTTACCAACCTTGTGAAATTATTTATTTATAAATAAACAAAGTTTCCAACATTGCGAAATTATCTATTTCTAGATTCACAAGTCTATTTCCTTTATAAATAAATGCACTTACCAATTTTGCGAAATTATTTATTTCTAAATTCATAGGACTATTTTCTTTACAAATAAATAAACTGGCCAACTTTGCGAAATTATTTATTTTGAAATTCACAAGTCCATTTCTTATCAACAAATAGATTCTCTGAGTTGTCAAATTGTTTATTGCTAACTTCGCAATTCACTTTTCTTCATAAATAAATAAATTTACCAACAATAACAAAGTATACTGCATTACCGACAGGGGTCATTAAAAAAACTGAAAAATTTGAAAACTAAGAAAAATAAATAAATAACTGTCATTATTTGAAGAAAAACATTTATTCATATAATATTGATGAATAATTGCATTCTTGCCAGTTTGTTCATTATTTATAATTTTATAATTTTACTAATTCATAAATTCAGTTATTTATTCATAAAGCAAAGAGACATAGAAGTCCACAAATAAATAATTTCAAACGGTTGGTAAAATTTATTCATTCATAAAGAATAAAGACTTGTGTATCTATAAATAAATAATTTCACAAGGTTGGTTTTGTAATAGAAAAAGAAAGGTTTCGGTTTGTCTTCATAATTCAAAAAAACATATAGAATTCTGTTTATTTTAAATAAAGTATATGTAAATAATGTGTACATTTAATTTTCGTTACGAGTCAGTAATGAAGAAAACTGGGACGTTAATTTAGGAACATTTTCTTGAGAAAATGTCAAGCAGAGTGGAAACCTCTATTAAATGTGTAATAAAATAGGCAGTGTCTATTCGTTCCGAAAAATTCTGTGTATTCATCTCGAAAATTCCAATAAAAAATATGAAGTACATAATTCCTACCTCCGAATTGCAAGACACAGCACTTACTTTTCACCACTTGTTCCTCTCTGTCAACAATCGTCATAATTTTCGCCTTATATAGGAAAAATTTCATTTTTTGTTTATTGTTCAAAAACTCTTCCAAGTTAAAATGCTTAACAGTTTTAGCTTCCAAGATGCACTTCTCACGGTCACGATTTTTATCGTCATCATTGATCACTTCCACTAAAACCCACCATTGCTTCTTACAAAACGATTTTTCTGAACACATTTTTTACACTAACTTTTTTTAGCGAAATTTAATAAAAACACGGCTTCTAATTTCCGTTCCCAAAATAAAAATTCACTCTTCTCGTACAAAGGCTGTCTTTAAACTGAAAGGTAAGGAAGACTCGTTGGACTTGGTTCTGGTAGGGTACGCAAGGTCTGAATGATATGAAAATAAAGATGGTAATTTTTCTTTAGAAAAAAAATTTTGGTTCGGTATTTTACAACCTTGCCTGCGTTAAATTACCTGTAAGTGTTTCCACATTGCAGGAAGAACCACACGGCTTAGGAGTAAGAAATAAACCAGAATGGTACCCGCCCGTTCTTTCAGTTTGGTGCCCTATTCATTGAACTCCAAGGAGTCCCGTCATCTGGTCCGAAAAATGAGGCAAATTTCTCCCAGAAATAAAGCACAAAATTTTTGAAATCTCAATTTCCTTCATTTATTTCTTCTTAACATTATTATATACTTAAAATATGAACGCACATGACTGACACCCATTAGCAGAGGTTAATATTTAAAATTTGCCTTATTTTATTTGAATTTCTGAAATTCCCTGATGTTTCAAACTGACCAAAAATATAATTTGGCATCAGTTAGACATTCCGGCTTGTATTGGAGATCAGACTAGAAATTCGTGAAAAGTCAGTTTCACTCAGGGATCAAACTTTACGTGATTTCATTCAACTAATAAAGTCACTGAAATTTTCAGTAGTTTCAGTGACATTTACTGAAAATGTCCGTGACTTTTCACTGGTTCCCAGTGGATTTTCTCTGAATGAAATCGTAAAAAGAGGGTCACTGACAATCAATGAAATTTAACTGAGAATCAGTGAAATTCCACTGATTCAAGTTCAGAGATTGGTAAATTTTGAGAGTAGAGTAAACCTCACTAATTTTGTTTGATTGAAATACAACTTTATTTGAATGAAACAAAATTCGTTCAAATTAAAGGAATTGCGTTCAAAAAAATTATTTGGTTTGAATCTAAAAAGCATTTCTCTCAGTGTAGGATAAGGAAATAAGGTGTGGGGCAAATTAATTTCAAATCGGACAGACTGTGCATCCTCATGGCGTAGAATCCTCTCGCGATGAAATGTGTTGTTTTTCAAAGGATTTCAGATGACACGTATTTCATCGATTTGATGCACAAATTTTGTTGATAAAGTTATGAATATTTTAACTTTTAAAACTTATGACATCAGATTTAAATATTCTATTTCTTGTAAAAAATTTGAGTAATTTTATTCTCCTGAGAAAAATACAATTAAGGTCTATTCACATTTGAGCAAAAATTTCCAACAAAATGCAAGACACAGAAAAGTGTCAAAGAAATTTTTTTCAGAACATTTTGAGAGGAACAACTTTGATCTTTTGGCTTTTTTCGTATTTTATGCTGTTTTCACAAAAAATGCGAATTTTCAGTTTTTGAAAGAAAAAATAAAATTTTTTCTTCTCCAAGACGCGGACACAAGAAGAAATTTCATGGGATATATTCGCCGTATTAGTACCAATTTTAAGAAAAATAAAGATAAAAAATGCTGGCCTTTTCGAGGAAAATAAGTTTTTGAATTTTCAGAAAAACTGCCTACATTTTGTAAATTAAATTTTTTTTATTTTCCTGCGAACCTTGAAAGAGAACAAACAGATCTATCAGATTCGAAAAAAAAATTAAAATATCTAATTGGTTTAGATGCAGTAACACTTTAGGAAAAATTTTCGATAAATTTTCGATACTCTGCGTTTTAAGCTTTGAAAGTTCAATTACTCTCAACTTTTCAAAAAAAAATTGTTCTTCTAATGGGTGTTATCTGAAATCCTCTCAAAAATATCTTTTTTTTGGCTATGGGAAGCCAGGTCACTGAATCAAGATTATTCCCTCTATTCGAGATTTTGACATTTTTAACCCCTATTATTTCTTTAGCTTACCTTAGCACCAAGATAGCCTCCGACACGTAGTTCAGAAAGACTTCATCTTTCAGATTTCTAACGACCATTCCATAAATGTACCTGTTTTTCTTCAAGTAGACCACGACATCGCCAAATTTAGCTTGTTTATTTTCCAAGCTATTTACGACAAGCAATTCATTTTTAATTAATTCTTTGTTAATTTCAGATTCCAAGAATCTGTCGGATGATACAAAGTGGGCAATATGACCTTTGCCCATCGTCACCTTATCTTTGAAATGAGATAAGTAGTTGCTGCCTTCTATTACTGGAGCGGATTCAACAATGGTTAGTCTACCACTCTTCACAATGTCACTTCCTGAGTCGGGGATCATCTTTCTTCTGTCATTGTCACTAAACGTCAGGATGCGAGCATCATCAATATTAGATCCGATCCCTTGACCTTATATCCCTTCCATACTCGGGCGAGTATTACACCTCGAGAGTTTTTCGAGCACATGCGCGTTGACTAGACCGGAACCAATACAAGAAATTCTAACTGACTCTGTTAGAGCGGTCCCTTCCTGTTGTAGACCTCCATTTTCTGGTTCCGCCAAAATCCCTACCATTTTTTTTAAGCATTGAAGGCCAAAAGGTCTCCATCCCCACAGGTTGCGTCAGTTGTGGTAACGGCGTCTGTCCTGATTTCGGGGTACCTGACTGCTCAACCCAGCGGAATTCTCAGGTGTTTGAACGTGTTGAAAAACCCGTTTCCCAGGTGGCCATCCAAAGGTCGATGATCTGAAACGAAGGTAAATTTACGGGAAGGTCTCGGCCAATGAGAACTTGACTTAAAAGTCCCCCTAAAGCGAAACTTGACGCGTCGGTTGTTATGAGAAAAGTTTTAGTAAAGTCGGGATATTGGAGTATTGGCTGAGAGCAGATAACGTCTCGAAGTTTTTCGAACGCTTCCTGCCCTTCATCAGCCCATTCGAAAGTGATACTGTCCTTTGAAAGATACATCAGAGGTTTTGATCATTTTGCAAACTCGGGAACAAATCGTCTGTAATAGCCGACCAAACCCAAGAATTGTTTGAGATTTTTCTTATTTTGTGATATTGGGAAATTCTTAACAGCTTCAACCTCTCTGGGATCGGCCTCAACTCCTTCTGGAGTTATTATATGACCCAGATAGGCTGTTTCGCGTCTTAAGAAATGTTATTTTTCGGGTTAGAGAGTTAACACTGCACCTTTTAAGCGTGACGATAGGGCTCGAATTTTTCGGACACGATCTTCTAGGCCATGGGCATAAACGACAATGTCGTCCATGTAAACAGAAAGCTCAATTCCTTGAAGGGCCATAAGTACTTGGTCCATAACTCGTTGAAAGGTTGCCAGGGCATTTTTCAGTCCGAACGGCATTCGAGTAAATTCCAAGTAGACATATGGTGTTGAAAAGGCAGTCTAACCATAGGAATCTGGATCCATTGGGATCTGGTGAAAACCAGATGCAAGATCCATTACTGAAAAATATTTACTTCCCCCGAAATGATCCAAAATATCGGTGATATTTGGAAGTAGATAGGCATCTGCGATGGTCTCTTTATTCAAAAAACGATAGTCAGTGACCATCCTCCATTTGTTATTACACTTGGTATCAGCTTTTTTCGGAACAATCCATAACGGGGAATTACAAGGTGAAACAGGTGGCTGAATTATTCCTGAGGCGAGAAATGCGTCCGTCTGTCTACGAATTTCATTCCTGTGGATATGGGAATATCGATATTGATTTAGTGCACAGGCTTATCGCTGGTTGTCAATATTTTATGTTTCACCACATTCGTGGCCACCAAATATCTGCCGGTATTCTAAATTGGTGAGAGAACCCGTAAAACAAGGGTTGCAGGTGCTCCCTTCCTTCTTCATTTAAATCATCGATATTTACGATCTCCTGAATTTTAATGTGCCTCTTTGCTCGTTCCTTCGATTTATCTTCCGTATCTTTGATAGATTTCGAGGGGGATTCATTAGATATGGCAACGTCATACTCTTCTGATTCTATTGGGAGTAATGTTAAATGAACGTTATCATTAGTACTGTTTCTCATAAAGATCCTTACAATTATCTCATTTTTTACAGCTAAACATTCTCCACTATAGATTCCAGGATCACAAGAAAGTCGAGGTATGTAACCCTCTTTTAAATTTGTCTCTTTTAGTACAACCTGAACTATTGCTCTTGACCTTGCAGGTAAAACTATTGTGGCATGGGACAAGATTGGAAAATCAAGATCACCAAGATGGAGGCAATCATCTATGAAATTCAAACCAGCATGGTGTTGCCTGGAAGCTTCGACTCCTAAGATTCCATTTCGTTGGATAGGCAGGGATTCTGGGACGGCTTGAAAAGGGGTCTCCAAGCTTTTCACCATTATTTTCACTTCACCCAATGTACTGACCATATCAGCGCCAATCCCTATCAAATCATATATTCGCCTCCTATTTATCCATACCTGCGGGTCTAAAGATTTTTCTTTAATTAAATTTACACTTGACCCAGTGTCAACTAATAAAGTTGCTTTATTTTTTGCTAAATAAGAGTTTTTTTTAGACAATCATTGGCATCAGGCGCAATTCTTCCTGTGATTTGAGCCGGATGACGACTCGGTTAGTTCCGAATTCTGTTTCAGGATCGCCGAGCCTCCGCTTGCGCGATCCTGTCACGCGTTTGAAGAGTCGTCACGTTTACGTTTTGAATATTCTTATTTTTATCGTGCTTCTCTTTAATCCTACAATCTTTAAAAATATGATTCTTTTTATAACAATATGTACATTCTCTCTTCTCTCCACCTTTCACATTTTCTCCCTTTTCTGTACAAAATCATTTGATATGTCCACAACCCTTACAATGATAACATTGGACATTTCTACACGATTGATTACTGTCATTATCTGATGTGTTTCTATCTTGAATAAAAGCGACCTTCTTACGTGGAATGAGATTTCACTCGCTCGTTTCGCTTATTTCCGACGTTTTTTCTTGAACTGGGTTATGAATTCTCTTCCAGCTTTTCCATTGGAGATCCGCCTGATTTGCCAGTGCTATTGTGCTCTCGAAAGTATTTATCTCCTTGTCCCTAATTTGTGAATATATATCTCTGTCTAACCTCTGCAAGAAATTTCCTATGGTTGTAATTCTATAGGCCTCACAAATTCCTAATGCTTTGTCAATAGGCATACGCTCCATAATTCGATTCGTCAGGTTGTTTAAAATCAGATTGACTTGCGCTACATATTCATGGATTGATCCTCTTGACATTCTTTTTTGATTTGTTAAGTACTGTAGTCATTGGCTAGCATCTTCCTGGAGTGAGTAAATTTATTCTAAAGTTTTCAGAATTTCCTCTTACATTACGTTAATGCGATTCTGAATATGGATGCGAGCCTCTCCAGTCATTTTTTCCTTCATGAACATGGTCAGATAGGGCATTTCCTTAGGGGTGACCATAAAAACAGCGGCACGACAATGTTCAATGAACATTTTAACAGACATACTTTTCTCGTAGAAGGAAGGGATTAAGTCACGTGCTATCTTAGAGACTCTTCCGGGATCTATCGTCCCGGTAAATGAGGGGACACTAAAAGGAAAATAAGTTTGTAGTGAGGTTTCATGGCTCCTCGTATTATTGTTTCGGGTCTCCACCCCGTGTATCGGTCTTTCAGATCCTGGAAAGCTACCGGAAGTAGACGGAATTTCGCTACTGACTGGTCTAGAAATATCAGGCGCATCTCCAGAGCGCAGATTATGACTATTTTCACTCGCGGGTGCGGTGGTAGTAATTTACTTTGTATTTTCACCGACTGTAGGTCTACCATTTCCGCCTCTGGCGGCTTTTCTACCGTGTGGACGAGAACTGGAGAAAGTTCGTTGCCGACTTGAATGGTTGGAAAACCAAGACCGCAAAAATTGTGTTGAGGGGATTTAATTGTAATGATTGATTGAACACAAATTGTAGGATTAAGTACAATGATTTATTCAATTACTGATTCACAATCATTTAGTTGAGTTTATACACTGAATCCAGAAATATGCACAATGGTTTAAATTATATTCAGCAACACACACGCTTCGCGCCAGATTTAAAATGTCCTTTAAAATATGAAAGGATTGCTCGAGTCTAGTTTGTCTTAATTGTCAAAGATTTCTAAATTGAGCTTTCATTCGAGTCCGAATCGGGTTTAATTTCAAATATCTCACGAGGGAAAACGTATTGGATATTTTCCGCCGGATTAAAGATTATTATCACAATGCAGTCCGTTTCGTGAAAAAGTCGAAAAAGTTGCGTAGGTTGGAATTGAGGGTTCGAGAAAGAATGTAGGATGTCGAATAGAATGTTTTCAGGTTCGGACATTATCACTAATCACACGCAAGTTTAAATTGTTTAATTAAAATAAAATAATCGTGTTAAATTAATTTATTAATTTAACTTTTACACTGTTGCTGCACTTGATGGAAGCCTAAGTTCACGAGGATTTTTATTGTACCTTGGAGCGCGCACCAATGCAAGGGCAGAGAGACGAATCTGGCGTTCTGCGGGCGGTGTACTCATATTGATAACCTTTGAATTGAGAGGTGCTGGAAGAGTTTTGCACAATTTCTTGAAATCATACGACATCGTTGACCAGTAATGAAAATCGATGTCGTCATCGATCGCTAATCAGTAAAGAGGATGATTTCACCGTTTGCGTAACCGATTAGGGTTGAAATCGGCTCACGATGACTTATTGCCAATTTCCTCTGAGTCAACCCTTCCAGCTAGCAACTATGAACAGTCCACATTCATGACTTACTAATTCCTTTCCTTTTTGCCCATAAGATAAAGAGAGAGGAAGAATATGACAGATTGTTGCACCATTTGTGACATTATTTATTTAATGACTTCTTTTTTGCAATCTTTAATCATTGCATAAAATTCTGTTGATAATTTACGATTTACAGTAAATTATTTATGTGTATATTTTATTTATACCACTTATGGTGTTCATAACATTCAATTATTATTATTATTATTATTATTATTGTTTTAACATTAACTCCCTAGGAAAACATCAAGAAGATCTCTACTACATTTCTTTGCCAAAAGTTCCCTTTTCAGGATTCGAATTCGAATTATTTTCGCGCGTGTGCATGATGGCGTCACGTAACTCCTGAAAAGTCACATGACGCTTCACAGGGCAACAGAGCTTCCTTCCTTTATCGCGATAAGCCTGTTTCAGTCAAAGTTCTCCCGTCTATTGTTCTGCGCTTTTCCGTTTCGAAATATGAAAAATTCGAACTGTGAACATAAGGTTTTCGAAATATTTTTTGATAAATTCATGAAATTCCTGTGAGAAAAATAAACATAGAAAATAACATTCTGCAAAAGCATATGTGTAACTTTAAACTTAAAATAAGAACTTTATCCAAATAAAACTTTACAAATAAAATCATGGAGTTTTATGGAGCAAATTAAGTACATGAAGGCAATCAAAACTTAACTTTTTTTGTATAATATTATGCGTTTATTAATTGAATTTTGGGAACGATTTTTTGATATGAAACTTTTCTTGGAAATGACACACTGTAACTCAAATTGAGAAATTAAATCTTTCAAAATTGAACTATTATGAATAAAATTCAGATGATTGGAATTAAAACAGTTTCGATAATGGCACCTTATGAATAGACTGATCATCATGAAAGAAGCGTTAATGTCTTATAATTTTTTATCTCCCCAAAATATATTATTAATTGAATAAATTGTATAGTTTTGATCTCGCAATTGAAAGTAATTTCATAGATATTATATTTTGTAAGTGAGTTCAGCATGCATTTTTATTATATTATCACACTGATACAAGATGAAAAAAAGAGAAACAATAATCTTTGTGCGTGAATTTCTTTTAATAAGCTTACATAACACCGTTAAAATAATCAATTTCTGATACTTTAGTCAGATGATTTTTGCTTCTTTTTCTTCTTGTTAATCTTCCGTTCAGGAACAACCGAACCTCTTCTTTTGTTTTGCGCAATCTTCTGTTCAGGAGCAACTGGATCTTTCCTTTCGGTTTTCACAATCTTCGTTTCAGGAGCAACTGAACCTTTTCTTTTGTTTTTCGCAATCTTCGGTTCAGAAGCAACTGATTCTTTGCTTTCTTCTCTGTTACATGGGTTACGAATTCAATCGTAAAGGTACCATGCTCTCTCATTAGTGAAGCCTGCTGGGATGATTTTCTTCAAAGAGATGTTTTGTATGTCGAAGGATGGTTCGACTTCGTTAATCATCACTTCTGGAGAATCTGCGAAAAGTTGGGTCTTGACAACGTGAGAATCAGAATCGATTCCGGTGTGGTAATATTTCGTGATGCCTGGGATCGGTTTGAAATCACAACGTAGAGAAGAATCCCACTTGTACCATTGAACATTTCGAGTTTTTGTATTTGGATCAATGCTAGGAAGTGCGATATTGTAACCGTTAGGAGATGATGTATTAACGACTCCAATGAAATCCTGCGTGCAATTAACATTGGCGCCGGAATATTTGGACTTCAGAATGCCGAAATTCCTGTCGGGGCTGAATTTAACATGTCCTGTCAGTAGCAAATTGAGTGAGATTTTTTTGTTCCGTGCAATCAAAACGCGCCATATAAGGTAATGAATCATGGCATTGTTTGTGGTTTACCCGACGCAATTATCGACAAACGAAAAAGTGTTTCGTTATAAATATAATATAGTATTTATATATAATATAAAATATAATAACAATATTTATGCCTTCCTTAGCAAAATTTTCAATGTGTTTTTGAATTTTATTCACTATTTATACAATTCATAAATAAGGACATTTTTCCATAAACCCTCTCTTGAAAAAATTCAGTTCAATTCTACTGATTTTTAAGTCAGAAAGTGGTAATTGAATAATCGGTGAAAAATTCACTGATAATCAGTAACATTTTACTGATACAACAATAAAATTGAATACTTTACTCTTTCAAACAGTGAGTTTTCAGTGTCTAATTCGTGAAGTATCACTGATTCCCAATGAATTTTTTACTGCTTATCTAATGACCACTTTATGGCTTGAAAATCAGTGGAATTTGACTGATATATTTCGAAGAAAACTTATGTAAGAGTAGCCTTGTTCATGTCTAGTGCCCGGAGTATCGCCATTCAGCACGGACGACGGAATCGGCCGACGAGAAGTCCGTGGGCCAGCACCTCTTTGGTGTTGGCGGCGATGCTGTTGCCGCTGTCGCGAGTTCTTAGCCATGCAGGAAGGGAAGGTAGTTTGGGCCAGGCAACGTTGGTGGCGCAGAAGGTCCCTGTGGTGGGCCTTAGGTAGCCCGCTGCCTGTGAAGGGGCTAGTGAGCCTCACCCTCCCGACCCAGAAGGTCCTCACGAGGAAGCCTTAGGTCGCCGGGTGAGATCGCCTCTCCAACCGGTGCGCCCGGCTCAGAAGGTCCTCGTTAGACGCCTTAAGTCATCGGGATGAAGCATCTTGCCCGATTTTTCCCGCCCACAGACTGAGATGTTGGTTGCTGGACGGTGGCCGCTGGCTGGATCGTGGTTGGCGGCTGGATCGTAGTTGGCAACTGGATCGTGGTCTTCGGCTAGATCGTGGTCCTTAGAAAGGACTTGAGTATAAGATATACTCCTTCGTTCCGTAGCCATGAAAAGGACAGGTAGGTTTGAAAACGAAGATTCGATATTCCCTTCGTAATTGGAGTAAAAATTGTATATGAAAAACTGAGTTATTTATGTGATTGCCTTAATAATAGTATCACAAACTTAGACTAATTACAACTGATTTGTACTTAATTTCCCACAAGTCAGAGGGTACCCGAAATCAAAAACTAAGCCTCCAAAAGATCAGAGACTTGATTTCAAATCCCGGCCACCCCCATCTGAAAACTAGTCACAATTATATTCGAGATCAGACGTTTCCACAAAACAACTAGAGTAAGTGCTGAGGCTCTCCTAACAACATTTGGTAAGGCATACTGTGGGTCAATTTGAATGGCATGTCACTCTCGCTCTTATAAACTATAAATTCATTCTTAAGTTCCTCGTCTTGGATCTTTTCAATTTGTTTTGTATAAAATTCCTTAGTTAAGTCATAAACGTAGCTTCTAATAGGTTTAATGTTATATTTCTTATGTATATCTATATTCCTATCTTTTGGTTTCGCTTTAACTATCATTCGCAGACATTTATTTTGGATTCTTTGAAGCGCGTCTAAATTAGTGCTACTTGTACTGGACCAGATCGGTGCTGCATAAGTAATTATAGGCCTAACAATCGCCTTAAATAATATCAGTTTATTTTTAATAGTCATATTGCTTCTTCTACATAACAGACAGTTTAATATTCCTATTATGCTAAGAGCTTTCTTTTTTACTCTTGCGATATGTCCTCTATAGTTTAGTTTGCTGTGTAGGTCTACCCCTAAATAAGTCCCACTAATTTTTGGCACAACTTCATTATTATTCAGTAACAATTTCGGAGCATATTCCTTTCTGGTTTTTAATTTAAATATAATGAATTCAGTCTTGTTTACATTTAATTTTAACTTCCACCTATAATAGTATTCTAGGAGAATATTCAAGTATTCTTGTAGTTTCTCAATTGCTAACCTAACTCGCCATGAGGCTACATATAGCGCAGTATCATCAGCAAACTCAGCTAGCTTAACTTCCTCAGTTCTTGGGATATCATTTGTATAAAAGATAAAAAGCACTGGGCCTAGGATGGAGCCCTGCGGTACTCCAGCTACTATTTTCCTTTCAGTTGAGGTTACTTTATTGGCAGTTACAACAAAAGTTCTATTTTTTAAATAACTTTGCAAAATTTTAAGAATATATAATGGGAAGTTGAGATTGTGTAATTTATATATGAGTCCTTCGTGCCAGACTGTATCAAATGCCTTTTCTAGGTCTAGCATTACTAGAGCTGTAGATTTATTTAGATTAAAGTTTGTACTTATGTAATTAGTTACTCGAAAGAGCTGCTGACCTGTACTTTTATTTTCAACAAAGCCAAATTGTTCAGGAATAATTAATTTGTACAAATGTTCAAATTTCTTGATACGGTTTAAAATTATCTTTTCGAAAATTTTACTTAATGTAGATAATAGACTTATTGGCCTATAACTCTGTGGAAAGAGTTTATCTTTACCCGTTTTATGGATAGGGAGAATATTTGCCTTTTTCCAGCAAGAAGGAAAATATGAGTAAGCAAAACAAGCATTAAAAATGTATGTTAGCTGTACAAATGCTTTTTTAGGTAAGTTTTTTAATATAATATTCTGTATATTATCTAGGCCCGGTGCTTTTTTAGGTTTTGCTCTTAAAACTGCTTTCTTGATCTCCACAGGTGTGACTAGATCAACGCAATGCACATCCATGGTCTTATACTTAATTTCATTATAGATTCTGTTAGCGATCCCCTCAGTCTCATCGTCACCCAGATTTTCAGTTAAAGTATGAACTTTTTCAAAATTATTTGCAATTTCCTCGACTCTGTCTTCATTGCTGATAGCTAGCCCATTAACTCCATGTAATATAGGAATAGTGTTATTATTTTTCTTTGTGAGGCACTCTGCCATTTTCCATAATGAGTTATCTTTGATTTGTAGTTTCTCTAATCTATTAGACCAGCTCTCATTGCTATTTTTAAAAATCCTTTTGTTAATTTGATTCGATAATTGATTTTTAATTTTATTAATTTCCTTGCTCTTAGTTCTCTGAATAATTTTTCTAAGACCAAATCTTAAATTGATTAATTCCTTCACATCTTCAGGTATTTATTGTAATTTAGTTTGTTTTGTGAAATTGACTTTTCCTTAGCTAAATGGATGACACAAACGAGATCGCCAACAGCCCTTTCAATTCCCTGCCTAGAGGCAATACCCCCACTCAATATCAGATTTTTGTTCACGACTTGCTAAAGCACAATTTATCTTATTAACTAAAGTCCTCAAACAAGTGCTTTAGATGAAAGATTTTTTTTAAATATATTCGAGAGGCCTTGAATTTCTAGTGCCGCAAACAAAATTTCGCTACAAAATCAAATTTTTTATCCATACATCATAATTCAATATCGTCTTTTCTGTGACTGTATAATAAAAAAAACGGGGAAACAATTTTCTGTGAGTCTCCTAATACTCTGTGTGGTCTTGTCACTAGGAATTACGGTTTCACCTGACAAGAGTATTGGTAAATGAATTTCATTTCGATAAACTAAAACAACGAAAAAAATCATCATTTTACCAATTCGACGTTCTAGCTTTTTATATAAAACGAAAAGGTTTACGATTCTCTACATGATAGACTAACCTGGTTTCCAGCTTCAAAGAGCCTGTTTATGGCCCATGACTCTGATAAGTCCCCTGAGCTGAATTCTTACTTTTATAACAGAAAAAAATCAGTACCTGCGTACTAAACTACGACCGAAGACATATTTATGTGTAAACATCTTTGATAAAAGTTAACTCAAAGCCAAATTTTAAGTGAACCAGGGAATTCAAAAGCTCTGACACTGGCTTTACCCTCTATATCGCGGTCTAAGATGTCTAGACGTCAAGCTGTAGTCAATTAGCACGTAACACTGATTATCATTGTATAAATTTGACAGCATCAAAGTACAAAAATTCTGTAATTTTGAAAGTAATTAATTGAAAATTGAAGAAATGCACTGTGATTGTATTCTTAAAAATGAAAAGAAAGGTTAACAAAAAGTCTTCTGCATAATTTTCTTCCAATGATTATAAAACTTTAACAGTGGAATCTCATTTTACCATTTTACATGTTAATCGGGACAAAATACATTCGTAATTGCATCCGCTGAGAGAATAATAGTTAAAAAAGTGATTTTAGAAATGCAGACCATGGTACAGCTTACACGCTTTTACCAAATGAACTTCATTTTTGACGAAAATTTTTCATTTTTTAATCATTTATAAACAATTTGTAACATGCAGGCGCACCGTGGCAACGAAAACCAGTCGATCGATTTCAATAGAACTTTGTCTAAATATAAAAAATAAAGTCTACATATGCCGCTTTTTAAGACGGAGTGATACGTAAACATACCACAGAGTAAGGTATACCTGTAGGTCTTTCAAGTTGTGACGTCTCGGGCAAGACGTCTGAACGTTGAGGACCAAGCAATAAATACCAATTGCTTGGGACGAAACTTTATTTTTTTCAAATGAATTACATAAAAATAATTTTTCACTATCAGTGTGTTTATCTGATCAGCGCCAAACCTAGATCAGACTAGACTGTCAAGGTTATAAGAAAAGTGCATTGCTTCGATAGTGTGAATTTCTTATTTTCTATCATTTTAGACACCCTGTAAACTCGTCAAAATAAAAAACACCACTTTCCAGTAAAACTGTACGAAATACGAAAAAATTTTCACAGGGAAAATTGTTCATCTCAAAGAGATCTACAAATTCGTTGAGAAATATTTTTTATCAGACGCATCAGGGCCTAAACTTTGTGCAACTCGACACACTTTGTGCAGTTCTGATTTTAAAGTGTGCAGTTCTAAATTGAAAAGTATGTAGTGCAAAATTCCCTTTTTTTAAAAAAAGAAAACTTCCGGGAAAAACAGAATACAAAAAAGTATTATGTAGAATACATAATTGTTACAATGAAAAATGAATATTTACCTCTCATTTACACTGTAATTAATAATAATAATCTAGAAGTGTACACATGTTCTGGTCGCAGCATGAAGTTGGCTTTTGTTTATTCTTCCTGTTTTTTAAATTGGTTCGTTTTATTATTTAAAGCTTAGAAACATATAAATATAAAATGAAATAATATTCAATTGATAATATATGAAATTCTTTGGGATCAGTTTCAAATTTTCGAAATTTTACAACCAAATGAAATTAATAATTGAAGCTTGATCAACTTTCAGCTTGAAACTTTTAACTTTAAATTATTCCAGACTGGAATAGTTTAATATTATATAAATAACTTTGAACTGAAAACATTCAAAATAGAATAATTCTATAACGAACATTGAAAATGGTTTGGTTTCATTTTTAAATCTTTAAAAATTGTATCGTTCAAAAACAATTATTTTTTAACTATGAAATATGAGTTTTCTGTAATGATTTTTTATAATAATTTACTATTATCATTAACAAACAATAAATTTCAAATTTAAATCGTTTAAAATTGTAGAATATAAAATTGAAAGCGTACTTTTCAGCTTGAATAAACGTTTGAAATTAAACAATTTGAAGTGAAAAAACTTTGAATAATTCAATAAATCCCAATTCAAAGCCTTTGATGTTAAACAACTTGTGAACGAGAAATACATAAAATTGTACACTTTAAAAGACTTGGAAGTTATAGAAGTTGAGAAATTTTTACTCTTAGGGTGACCAATTTAAATAATTTCTCTACTAAGCAGTTATAACTGAAAAATCGTCAATTTCACAACTTAAAAGTGGACCATTTTCAAATTTAGAGCGTTTAAAATTTTTAAATGTTAAATTTGAAATGCGGAAAAATTATACAATATCAAATTTATAACTTCTGAAAATTAGAACTCACAGCTTTCGAAACGTAAAAAGTAAAAATTTTCATTTCTTTTTTCAAAACAAGGAGTTTTATATTTAAAACAATGAAAATTTGGCTCATTCAAAATGAAACTTCAAAATTTGTATCACACAAAATGGGAACGCTCAAGGGTGAATACTTTTTAATTAGATATTTTTTAAACTGAAAACTTTAATTTCAAATCTACAAAACTGAAATAACGTTTTAATATGTAGCACAATATTAAAATTGAAAATTTCGGAATGATACATGCAAAATTACTAATTCAATACTGAAACACGTTTAAAATTTAACTACGAGTATTTCGCTATATTTGATTGTTCGTTCTGAATGGACAATTTTAAATACATAGATCTTTTCAAATCAAATGATTCAAAATTGACGCGTTCAAAAGAATGTGATTTCAAATTGTCCAAGATTGAACCATTCTAAATTGAAAGCACAGATTGTTGAATAGTTTATTAAATAATTGCGAATCGTTAAAATTTCCAATTACTACATTTTCAATTTTAAACCTTACAATTTCAATTTTTCCAGTTTGTAATTTTTTCATTTGTAACTGAAAACGCAATTTCATAATAATTAATTTTGAACGATTCAAAGTAAAATGATTTAACTTTGAAAGATTCCAGTATTAGAAACGTTTTAATTTCACAATTCTATATTAAAAAGTGTTTTGTTTTGAACGAAGGCGAGAATCGTTCAAATTGGAAAGTTTCCAATATTGAAAATTTCATTTTGAACGTTTTTTGGAATATGCAGCTAAATTTGGAAGGTTTACAATTTCAAATTCTTTAATTTTTATTGAGTTAGTAAAGAGAAAATTTTGGATTTTATTTTCCTTCTGAATTGAGAGAGGGAGTTTTTTATTTTCAATTTTGTTTTAATTGGAAGAGGGACACTCCTTATTTCTAATATTTCACTGAGTTGAAAGAGAGGAAATTTTGGTTTCCAATTTTTCTCTGAATTGGAACAGGGAATTTTTTTTCTATATTTTTATTGAGTTGACGGGTGCAAGTTTTGAATTTTCAAAATTTTTCCTAAGATGAAAGGAGGAAATTTTTTCTGAACAGCAAGAGGAGAATTCTTTATTCTTACCTTTCGATTGAGTTAAAAGAAAGGAATTTTGGTTTTTAATTTTTATTCTGAATTGTGAAAAAGTTTTTTTTTATTTTGAATGTTTCGAGTTCAGAAGAGCCACACTTTGACTAATTTAATTTGCAGTTTAGTCTTGATTACTTTAAATTAAATAATTTTCAGGTTTGAAAGATTGAATTTTTAAATTTTAATGACTGGGAAAAATTTTTCCTAACTGGCAAATGACCGGGAATTCTTTCTTGCATTTTAGCGGCTACACTGCATTTGATAATTTTCTAAATTGATTATTTCAAACTCAGTTCCATTCAAATATTTTTTAACTGATTAAACTGTAGAATTTAAAATTGAAATCGTACATTATAATAATCATTTAGTTATTACTTCCATACGTACAATATTGAAGATTAGGCCTTTTTTTGGGGAGGGGGAGTCAGCAAATGGTGCATTTATATTTTTTTTGTTTTAGGCTCTGAGGCGCATAGTTTTCGTTTTAATCGTGAAAAATGTCAATAAATATTAAAAATTCCAGTTTTCAGCAAAACTATATGAGATACAAAAAAACTGTTATGACACCAAATTGTTCTCCTCAAAAGAATTTACAAATTTTCTGTGAACTATTTCTTCTTATGAGACATGTATTTTTTTTAAAGCTGAAAAGTGTTGTTAAAAATAAAAAATCCATTTCCCGGTCGCATCATGAAAAATACGAAAAATATTACCCTGAAAAGCGGTTTAAAAATTTTTCATTCACCATTTTTTCATGAGACGGGTAGTTTTCGTTTTAATCGTGAAAAAGTGCTATTGAAAATTAAAAATTGAAATCCATAGAAGAACGAGACAAGATACCATGAAGTGTTTAACGGCATTTTGAAATTGTTATTCAGATCGAAATGAAATCTACTTTCTAATAAACCATTTCGTGCATCAAAAGTAGAATATAAAAAGGCTCACAAATCAAATAGAAACTTCAAACTACCTCCTTTCCGGGTGATTAGAGACAAATTTATAACGAATCCAATTTGAAAATTTGCAAAATAATAATAAATACACTAATCTGATTTTTTAATTGATAAAGATAATTAAATGGAAAAATTAAGGCATAGATATTATTATAAGATAAATTTATTACAATAGATTTCAAATCTTTAACAAAGGAGAGTTCAAAATCACCAAATAACAATTGTCAATGGTTTAACTTTTAATTTTAAAAGGTTTCAGCACGAATATGGGGGAAATACATAGAGCGAGCGCGCAGCGGGAGGTAAGTATATTATCCAATATACGATACCTTTTTTGTAAAAATGTTATTAAATACAAATTTTTTTCTTATTCACCTATTTGATTCTAGTAATTCAAAGTCTTGAAAATAGTTTATGATCAAACACTGCATTACATACAAGCAAGTAGTAAACGTTTTTTATGTTTGTTGCTATGATTGACGTTTTCCATAATTTTAAGCTTGTAGAATTCCGCAAAATTATCCGAATCCTAACTAAAAATTGTAGTTACTAGTATATTTTCTTAAAATTGCTCAGATTAAATTTTTTTTCAATAATCGAAGAAATTTAGAACCTCAAATTTTTTGCTAGAATTTAAGTACTTTCACATGATTTTACAAGTAGTTAAAAAGTTATGCGAAAAATTACTTTTATCCCATTGTTGTAATTTATTGTAATTTATTGTATTTTCTAGTAATCCTATTGTGACTATACTTTTTCTTCATGAATACTTATTTATATATTTAAATAGCAACTACATAAACGTGAGAGATACATAGATGAAATATCCACGTTTTAAACCCCTGAATTAGAAAAATGGTTTTCACAATGGTGTCAATCTGTAGACACGATAACTTCCGAAAGAATTATGCCATTGAATGGCACTTTAGCACACTCAGAGTCTAAAAAGAAAGACCGAGTTAGTCAACTTGCCATTTTTCCCAAGGGTTCTGGTTTTATCCAGCGAAAACGCTTTTTAAAGAATCAAAAATTCCATTTTCCAGCAAAACAATACGAGATAAGAAACAAATGTTCCGAGAAGAGTTATTAGTTTCAAAGAGGTCTACAAAATTCACTCAGACTATTTTTCGTTATGACACATAGTTTTCATTTTAATCATGGAAAATGTTGTTGAAAAATTTCAAGTTATCTAGAAAGGCGCCGTCATATGTTAATTCATCAAATTTTTTTATATTAATTATGCATATATTTTGAGTTTACTTATATTTTCCATAAATACAGAACTTTAAAGAAAATGTGTCATTTTTGGTAATTGAAAGGTTAGCTCCAAAAACTTGTAAGCCCTGAAAAAATATTGTATACATACGTGATGAGCACGTTTTCAAGGCCAGACGCAAATGCTGATAATTTCAAGTTCCTGCAATGTGTGATAATTTCTTATCTGAATACCTGAAACATTTAAGGAGAGAAACCTAAAATAACGTTAAAAAACTTCAACTATATTGCATTTTAATACGCGGTTTTTTTTCTTATGTAAGCTAATATAAAATTGTCGTATAATTTAACGTCAAAAAGAACAAAAACTCCAGAGAAAATAAATTTCCTTTTCAAATTCTTATTCATTCATTATTTCTAAAATGAATTGCAGTAATTTACTAAAGTTCCTAAACTAACTTCATTTTAGTTATGGAAGAAAATATTTTTCTGAGTAACATTCTATACAAGTTTAAGATAGGATATTCAATTGTTCAAGATATATGGGTATATTTTGAAAGTTTTTTCACATTGAGCTGAATCACAAGGGTCACAAGATGATTTAGCAATTTTTAAGATGGAACTTTTTGATTCTAATCAATGTTAGTTTTTTTTACGTTGAATCATAATTCTAACCAATGATACCACATCTACGAACAAAAATATTGTCACACTTAAGCCCAGAAAAGTGACTCATGCTTCTAGCAGATCTTTTATTCCATTCTGTGCATCAATTTTTATCTCTAGATTTATTCTATCTTTTTTATTCACCATTCTAAGCGATGAAAACTGAATTTTTTCGCAAAGCGGTAGCAAAGAAAAGCTGAGAAAAATGTGTTTATTGAACGAACTTGTTTCGTTCACGCATTTGTTTGACTTAAAATGAAATTGGGTTGAATGAACGAAATTTGTGTTGAGTCAACCGACTCGTTTGCTTTAATCAACAAAATTTTTTGTTTGATTCGTTTTTATAATTTTGTCAATATATTTTGTTGATGTACCCCAATGTTTTAGCTATATCCAACAAATGATTTGTATTTTGTGGGAGTAAAGCACAGATCCTAATTATGAGTTGCTGACATGAAAAGGGGGTCATTTTTCAAAATTATGTACCCAACTGAGCAGGCAGTTAGGATCGAAAAGCGGGTTTTCTTTAGTTTTTCATTGTTATATTCAACTTATCACAGCAAGGGATATCGGCGGGATATCCCGTGCAGGTCTGGGTCATATTTCAAAATATCCAAACGATATCTTACAGAGCGGAAATGTCAATATCCATGAGACATATTGAAGACATTCTGAGATATCCTAAACCTAAAGATAGCAAAAATATTTTCCAATTTTATGAATATAAAACATGATATTGTATTAAAAAGGAATATCTGAGGGATAGGCCGGAAACATCAGAATTTCCTGAAATGAGATATCAATAGAATATTCGAAATTTGTCCTATGAATATCCCTCATAGCACATTCTCTGTAAAAGAAAGTAAACACACGCAAAGCGTTCGCTTTGTTAATGACAAAGATTTATAAATTTAATTTCCGAAATTATTCTCGTAGATTTGAAGTGGATTGTACAATTTTATTCTCTTTTTTTGTTAAAGCTCACAGGTATGTATGCTTTTTAATTCAGCAAAATAATTGTAGTGATATGCAGGATACATAAGTAGTCATGAAATGTATGTTTATAGGTTGACAACTTTTTACAGACGAATGTCACCTCAAATCGTTCAATAATTATTATAATTATTATCAAACAAGTTTTGAAGTAACAAAATTGCTTAAAATTTAGATACTATTGCGCGAGGATACTTTTTTACTGTTGGGTGTCTCCTTTCAAGGAAGGAAAAACAATTCAAAGAGCACGTAATGTTTCCGAAGAAAATTCTGACATTAACGAAAGCTGAGATGATTATGCTATGCTGAAAAACATTTTTGAAATGTATTTTATTAATGTGATGTAATTTTACGCCTTAATAAAATTGTTATTTCAGTTTGGGTTTCATTTTATCATTTTATTTTAGCAGTAGAATATTACCGGAATATCCTAGGGTTATTCGTATGGAACATAGTGGGAATATTTATGGGATATCCTGAAGATATTCAGAAGACATCAGAGGGATATTTATAGAAATTGCTTAAGATATAATAAAAATAATAAAAAATAATAGAAAAAGAAAACGTGAAATATAAAAAAGTTTAATATAAGAAATCGATTATGTCATATTTTTAACTCTGTTGAAACAATAAGAAGGCAATGCTATGAAACTTGTGAATAGGCTGCGTCACATGACCCTGAATTATACTGCGTCAATTTCACTAAACATAATGCATTTCCAAGTTTTTACTTCAAAATCGAAAAAAAAGAATCATTTAAAGATCGAAATAAAATCTACCTTCTTATGAAAATTTTTTGTGTACCAAAAAAATAACGAAACATGTGGATCTGGCGCTTCGCGCTTGGTGTTATATGTTCTTCATATACAAGTTGCTAAATTTGTTTTTGAATTCAAATGAAAAAGAAAATATATTCACTAGAAGCTCTATCGGCCTTAACAAATACATTCTCATCATAATATTCACCCTTCGCGCTCAATTTTCTGCGCGCACCGTATAATATTTACGAATAAATAGTTAAAAAGACGATTGAAAAATGATCGTGATGATTAACGATTGGTCCCATGAAGGAATGTTTAACGGAAATTTATTTCGACTTTTTAAAAGCACAAATTCTACTCTTCCATTTTTTTTATCTCGTGTCGCTTGGCTCAAAAATTAAAATTAAAATATTCCAATACCATTTCCCTAACTCAAAAGCGTACTATGCCTCCTACTGAAAAATGTTCAGGAGAAAACTTACAGGTTTTTGTGAAAGCAATCATTTTAATTTCTTAACTCTTTTCTGTATCTCGCGTTATTTGACTCGAAATATAAATATTCGACTTTTTTGAGAAAATTCAAAAAGTTATGACAATCTTGTAGGGTGTTCAAAAAGCAACGTTTTTCTTTTTTTGACTTTTTCATATCGCGCATTATTTGGCCTAAAATGTTCATTTTCGTTTGTTTTTTTGAACTTTGTAGATGCTTTAACTTGGATAATTTTCTTTTTATCAGAAAAAGTCTTTTTTTTCTATCTAGCGTTATTTTCGAAATTTTCGATGAAATGTGTGTAAAATCCTTTAAAATTTTTCTTTGTCAACAATTCAATATAGTGGTGTCTCAGAAAACAAAGAAGAAGGTAATGCAAGATTTTCAACAACCTTTACATCAAAATTTTTCCTTTGAAGTCGGCATTTTTTAAATAATCGATACTCTTCATTTTTTCTAACTCACTTCATTATTATTTCATCAAAACGTTGCTAAAACTAATAAATTACGTTGTTTCTGGTTTTTTATCACATCATGAAATTGTATTCTTGAGAAAAAAAATGCCAAAAAATTTTATACGTATTTTCTTGAAAATCTCGAAAATAACGCTAGACAGAAAGAAGTGTCAAGAGATATTCTTCTGGATTTTTCTATAGAAAATATTCTGTTCCTTTGATTTTCTTTCGAATCTTGTGTTGTTTTGGCAAAGAAAGTAAATTTGAGTTTTTGAGGCAAAAAATTCTTCCTTTTCTCCAATGCCCGGTCATGGGTTATCACCAGTCAAGAACCGGGTACCCGGGGGGCTGAGTATCCGAGTATCCGTTTGGAGTTCCTGCCACTAACTTTGAATATTTTCAAAAAAATAATCGTCATTTTGTCAATTTTAAACTTTTCGCAAATTTTACGACGGATTTCCGAAGAGGACGAAAAATTCTCCTATTATCTAAAAGGAAAAGATAAATATCTATATTACCTAAAGAAATCTCACATATTTGACAAAAATTTTGACCATTTTTTGATAATCCGCGTTTTCAATTTTAAAAATTCAAATACTCATAACTTTCTCAAATAAATTTTTTTTTCCAAACCGGTGAGATATATGTCCTCTTATTTTTCCTAAAAAATAACATGTTTGAGTGGCATATGATTCTGTGTCTTGAGCATGGATTGCCTGCCCGATTTGAAATGAATTCGGTCATTAATATAAACAAGAGCACAATTCAAATTATTTTACCTGTTCACACTAATATCATCAGTATAAAGTTGATAAAATCATTTCTTGAGTATTTTCTTGTGACGAAATCAACATTTTTGAAATGCGATACTTTTAAACAGCTTGAAACAGTTAGTTTTTCGAAGAAAATTAAGTGGCGAAAAAACTACTATGTACAATGTGGGTCAGAAATATTTTTTTAAAGTAGGGGTGTCAATAAGACTCCTTGCTTATTACTGAAACGGAAAACAATTTTTTATATGCAAAATGAGAAATTGAAAGTATCAAAGCCAGTTTCACCCATATTGAAATATTAAAAAAGAGTTTTTATGCAAGAACCATTGAAAATAAACAATTTTTGTAGAAGTTCCAAGATGTGTTTAGTTCACAGCAAAAAGAAGAAGTCTTCTGATATTCAATAAGCAAGAATATGTTCTTTTGATTTCAGTAAAACTGATTTTTGATCGGTACGTCTGGTTAAAATCCTTAGTCGAGCACAAATGTTAAATTTGAACAAAAACAATCATGTACCTTCTATTTTTGAAACAGGTTTTCAATTTTCCATGTAAATATAATTTAACATAAATCAAGTTCTGAGAATATTCAATGATTTAAGAAGTTTTGGAAGAGTTATACCTGTTTATAAAAAAAAAGTAATATGGTTTGGTAAATGAAAATGATTTGTAAAGAATAAATAAGGAAATTGGTCTTAACATTTCCAGAATGCGTATAATAAAATATGCACAAACGATGAAAGCCTCATGATTATTTTCATTCTCACCTGAAAAGAAGAATAATATTAATATAGAAAATATTCATAAATATTTTCGAAAAATATTTACAAAATGTTACGGCTGGAAATTTAGAATGCGTTCATATTTCAGTAATAAGAATCATAGCAATAACAATAAAAGTAGCACGAGCATTCTTAAACAAATCTGAAAATAAATGAAAACAACTTTACGTATTCGGAAGACATTTATGAATTTAGAAAATGGAAAAAAATTTATGTTTATGTACCCCTTACTTTGATGTAACTACTCAGTTTTATTTTTTATTGCTTACACCTTTTTCTTGGATATGCATTTATCGCAAATACAATATTAATTTCAGAACATAATACCTATAATAGGAAATCAGAGCCAAGTGCTGAATCCAAACACATTGCCGATTTTTATTAATCATAAAATTGAAAGACTAGTATTTCTACAAATAACATAATAGATTATAAACATTACTGCTGCAAAAGCGTCAGCTCAGTTAACATTAACCACTTTTAAAATTCAATATGCCATTTTACTTTATTAAGCAATCTCAAGTTTTGTTTAATAAAAAATATTAGATATACCTTCATAAACTCTCAGGATGGTCAAACATCCCCGTGAAGTTAGCACAATAACCAAAAGAGTTACAACTTTATTTGTAAGGAATCGTTTGGTGGTGTTTGGTTGTCAACTTTCAGCGTTTGGTGGTCAAAATTGAAAAAATGATCGATTTTTCATAATTGGTGTGCTAATTTCACAGTAGCACGCACAATTTATTATTTTTGAAAAAATCCTTTTCGTACTGTTTGATGGTCGTTTAGTGGTGTTTTTGTAGTCAACTTTTGACATTTGGTGGTCAAGAGTGTAACCAATATGGAATTAAAAAAAATGATAATAATAACCTGCGCAACAACTTCAATCTTTTGGAATTTAGTTCCGTTATTCCCTTCGTAATCGTTTGGTGGAGTTTGGTATTCAATTTCGAACGTTCAATAATTGAAAACAACAAAGTTGTGGAACATTTAAGACATCATTCCTAACCTAAAATTTGCTACTACACTCTGCATGGCCTACTTTAATCTCAAAGTACTTTCCATGTTATTCTGCAACAATTCTCAAAACTTTCGCAGCAAATTAATTATTTGTCGTTTGGTAGCGTTTGATCATACATTTTGGTACTGAGAATTTGAAAAAATATCTTCAGACAAAAAGCCTTTTTCTAGTCACCTTAAGTGCATACATTCCTGCATTAATCCTTTCGCCAGGAAATTTAAATTCAAAAAGTTCTCTGTCGTGAACACTCTAGTGTAGATAACAGTCCTGGAAAAGTATTTCATGCTATAAAAATAGTACATAATCATCATATTTATTAATAAGCTTATATAGTTGATCATTATTTTATTGGAGATGTTATAGTTAATAATAATTTGATTTTTTGATAACCGATAGTAATAGTAATACAGTTCGTCGTTTCAAGTAATATTTTTTTATCTTATCCAAAAATCAGATGACTATCCTTGAAATTAATTTAAAAACTTTAAGTTAATTAAGACGCGTTCTACCTGATGTCAAAGTTTTAGTCCGCAGATGCCAAGACCAAAACCGAGAGTAGAAGTTTCGGAAGCGATTGAAGTTATTCTTCAATTTACGGACTACTATTATGTCGGATTTTTTACTCAAATCCTTTATTGACTGGCCTTTCAAATGAATTCTATGATTGCACAAAATGTTATATTTTTCGATGTAAGTTTTTATCAATTTTGATTATATTTCAAAAAATTTACTGTAGATTTGTAGATTTTGCCCAAATACATTCTGGTACAAAATTCACATGGACATTTCAACCTGGCTTAAAACTTTCCATATTTAACGCTTGAAAAATGTTCAATTTCTAGAAAATCATTCAGAACTCACGACTGTTGAATTTTATTGAAATTTCGTTTAAATGCTTATTACTTATATATACGACTGTGCAGCTGAATGTAGGATTTATGATCAACGAATAGTGTAAAATAGTGGAATTGGTCTACGCTCACCCAATTTCGGTGAAGCCTTCCTTTCCGGTTCCCCTGGGCTCACCGAAAATGTTTGTTAATTCCGGTAAACTTTGACACGGGCTTTTATTATAGTTAGGCAGTGACTATGACAATTATCATGGGAACGAAGAAAAAAAAACCTTCGATCAAACGAGTGATAATAATAATAATATTATTATTATCTTTATTATTATGGTCCTAAATTATATTACAAAAATCATTAAATAACAGTAAAGATCAGACTTTAGTCTTTAAGGGCATGCGTTACCATAAGAGCACTCAGTTTCTGCCCTTAATGTAAAGAAAATTATGCGTACGGTATGTGATACCATATTCGGTGAACAAATGAAAATTTTTCTCTAAGATTATTTACAGTTTATGTTAGATGTTTGCATTACCCTTAATTATTTCTGACATGTTTATACCTAGTTGCAATTGTTCCAAAAAATGTTTGACAAAAATTTCATTAAGATAAGACTATTACGTCTTATCGAAAAAATCGCTTCTACTTTGATCATAAAAGAAAAGATTCTCCAAAAAAAGTTTCTTATTATTACCGATTTTTCGGCATCCTGCGCCACTTATCACTAAAACTATGTTTTAGGACCTGTACGATGTATTTTTCAAAAAATAAAGTATGGTTCTGGTATGGTTTTATTTCATACAAGCATACCAATAGCTCTATACAACCATATAGGGCCAAAAAAATTTTTCGATGAAATCAGATCTTAATTGATCATAATTACAAAATATAGTATTTCTAAATATAAGTTTTCAACAATTCTGATTATATTTCAGACAATTTGCTCTAGATTTGCAGATTTTGCTTAAACACATATTTTTTCATATATAAAGAAGATTTGAATTGTTTGGCGAACTATATTGTTATAAGAAAAGGAGAATCAAGATACTCGAGTTCTTAATGATTGTTCTCATAGTTTTTCAAGTAATAATGAGCTCACTAATCCAAATATTTTCCAAAAAAGGGTGGTAATCACTTGTATTACATTGATACCATATTTATAATTACTTATAAACAAAATTGTTCATCTTCGCAAATTGACCAATTTTTGATTTTTTCGTACATAACTGTTTTTTTTTCATTTTGAAGAATATAGTAATATTATATTGCATAGTCACCAAATTCATTCACTTTACCAAGATGAATCGACTAAGGTATTACTTGGAACAATGAAATGTATTATTATTATTACTGTTAATAATCAAAGAATCAATCACATATCAAATAAAATAATAATCAATTATGTGAGAAAATTAGTAAATATGATAATTATGTACTATTTTTTATAGTATGAAATACTTTTCCAGGACTGTTATTTACCCTACTGTCCGTTTCATTTAGGAAGGCCCCACTTAAATTCGTCACTTCCACTCTGAACTACTCAGTGAAAAAAATCACAAAAAACAGCACATAGATTAAAAGAAAGCTTATTTTATTCCACATCACGTAATGTAGCACTCATGCAAATAAGAAATTAAGTTTTAAGAATACGGCGTGCGAAAGGTAAAAAACCGTGAATTTTTCGTGTCTGGTCGTCGTTGCTCAACTTCAACGCACTGTATCTTCGCAAATAAATATTTTTAAATTCCGAAAAAAATCACAGCAATTCTTTCATATTTTGACTGAACATAGCTATCAATTAAAACTCAATATGTACAAAATTGTTAACATATTATGCACTTAATCATAAGGATGCTATTTCTCTTACTTTATACAGTACAAAGTTGCACTCGGACTCAAAATACTTGTGTAAATTTTGTGAATACAGTGATGCAAAAATGGAATAAATAATAACTTAATGTAACTTGTTGTGAACAATATCAATTTTGAGCCCAGCGCTTTGGTGTGTTGGTGTGAAGTCACAGCAGGGTGCTCCTACCGACTTTAAGAACTTTTCATCTCCCTATAATTTGGAGTCTGGAAAGAAGAAACAGATACCTTCATTTCCAAAGTCGTAGAGAAGGGGGCGTTAATCCGGGAGCCACATAGCAGAGCTGTTTTCGCCTGAATCTTGAATATTTCAAAAAATTTCACATATTCAATAAAAAAAATGAAAATACAGAAATGACATGAATGGTAAAAATTTTAAAATTATTCAAGATTTCGAAAATTCTTGCAATATAAATAAGGAATATGTGGATACAGACTTTTCGTTAAAGTTTGGTGTCAATCGGTTGAATATATTAGGCTGCAAAGGTGAGCACGGGTGAAAGATGTAATTTCGTACAGTCATTCAACAACAAACAATCATGCATTTTTCATTGAAACTTTCAGTTAGATATTTGACCTAGAAATTAATGGCAACATATCCTCGATGTGCTTTCCAAAAAGACACGATATCCTTATTAATTTTGAACTTTAGTTAATCATATTCATACGATATACGTCAATATTAAAACAGCCCACTTTGTCGCTTGTCAATATGGGTGAACTTCGAAGTGAATTCTGTCTGAAGTTGAACCTTATTGACAAGCGACAAAGTGGACTGTTGTAATATGAACGTACACATATTTTGTATTGAAAGTCGATTTTTTCACCTGTGCTCATCTTTTCATCCTAATCTATCGAAGCAATTGGTAGTTCGATACCCATTTTTAAGTAGAAGTCAGTAGCAACAGATTCTCGATATATATTGCAGAAATTTTCGATTTCTTGAATAGTTTTTAAGGAAAAAAAATAAAATTATTTCTTCTACAATCATTGTGCCGTTATTATAAAGTTGAAAAAGCTTCAACAAAATAAAAAATATTAAGCCACGCTTTTCATTTTGAAATGAAATTTTATTTATTCAATTAGCTTCTAACGAAAATTGATTGAACAATTAATTTAATTCTTCAAATTCAGTAAATTAGTAATTTAATTAAAATTATTATAATTGAGCGTAACTATCTTATTTTTTTTAATGTGATAAAATACATAAAATCACACCAAAATCATCTGCGATGAAAAAAATGCGTCAAGTAGAAGTAAATGAATTTGTGAAACAAAAGTCGGCTAAGTAATTCGAAAAAAAAATCATTACAAATTTTTCATAAACTTTTTAAATAAAGTACCCTGTTATAGGAGTTCTTGAAATAAATTATTTAAAAAACCATACTAGACATTATAAAAGTTGACGGGATTAAATGTGTGAGCAAAATGATTTCCAAACATTGCTGGATATAGAAGTGGTGGTATAGTATGGGAAAACTGTCCAAGTCTGAGTTTATAAGTAGTATTGCACTGAGAACGTATCGAAAAAAATTAAGTTTTTCGTTCGCAGTTGTAATAGGGATGAAAACCTTCTTTTGGGATTCACAAACATTCCCCTAAAGTTTTATTAAAAAAAAACAATAATTTCTTCTGTCTTCGCCTCGTAGATACAGTCGAAAAGCACAAAAGCAATACAATTCTTATTTGAAAAGACAATTTTTTTATGAGGTCTAAATTACAAGAAAAAATATTCGGAGCAATTGAATTTATACCTGTATA
>JAUMHM010083993.1:0-12796 GCA_032362435.1 Melikaiella ostensackeni | reverse complement strand
CGGTGCGCGCACGCTCCGAAGTACAGTCGTGGCGGAAGAAAATGAGTCCTATTACTTTCAGGACAAACCCTGTACAGTTATTCAAGATTTAAGTTTGTTACACACGATTCCTGATGTTAAGTTCGCAAAATTCTTACTGAAATTTTCATTTTCTACAAATATACACTGTCCATCGTAAAATTATATTTTCATCGTAAAATTTATAACCTGAAAAATCAGGGTGTCTAGCGAAATGTGTCGAGAGTGGATAGTTTAGTTTCTATTCGAAACAATTCAGTTCCAAATAATAATTCAAATGATTGAATAGATTTTTTTTCTAAAAAATTAAAAAATTCCCGGTCATGTTTTCATGTTATTATTTATTTAAGTTTTGACAGAAAGTTCGTCTTGTCTTATTTTGAGTATCTTTCAGAACTTTTTTAACTAAGAATGACGTTGCAAAATTAATTCCGAATACAAGAAGAAATTTACTCGAATAAAACGTTAATTCCAGTCTGGGAATTTGAAAACGAGATTTCGCTAGACACGCTATTAAAAAAACATTCCTGCAGAATTCATTTGAAATAGGCAAAACATAAATTTATAAATTAAGAATTAAAGCACCGAAGTACAATTTTCCTTCACAGTTTTGCAGTCTACGGATAAAGAACATGGATGTACAACATTCACTGTTAAAAAACACTACTCACGTAGTTATACAGTTCAAAACGTTAAACAGACATGGAACAAGAGTTGCTGAACTCGTGCCTAGATATTGGCCATTTTTCGAAAAGAAAAAAAAGAAGTGGTACTGCAAGTACCCACCAAGAAGTGATTATAAAATGATAGAGGATTGAATAAAGATAGGAAGATTGCCGCACCCAAAATGGAAAAAGTGGGAAATATTCATTTTAAAAGAAGCGAGTAAGAAAAAATTGTTTTTATGCTGTTCAAAAATTACGTTTCTTATTTTATTTTCAAAGCTTAAACTTAATGCTTATCAACTCTTGCAAATTTTTAAATTATGAAATCTGAAATCGCATTGAATTATAATTTCATAAGACAAATAATTTTTAATTAATAATATAAGAATGGTTGTAGATTCTTTTGAACAAGGTTTAAGACGACTTGAGAGGGCATTTTCAAGTGATATACTTGAAACAAGTATTTTTGAACAGAGTTGGTTAAGCTAGGAAGACCAAAGTGATAATAAAAAAACACCTGAATCAGAATGTGAAGAAACCGTGGATGCTATCTTTCTTTCAGCAACACAGCACTCTTTCCAGGCAAAAGAAGATCTAGACCACTCTAGCCATGGTATTTATTTTTTGGCTGTAGATGACCCTTTTTCTCTTATTTAAACTTATTAACATCTTTTTACGGAATGAGTTGTAAACAATAATATTTAATATTATGACGTAGGGTCTTCTCCACATATTTCGCCAAGTTGTTCAGCTGATAGCGAAGGTACAACCGTCGGATCTGATGCAAATCATTAAAAAATTTAGAAAAAAAGAAATAAACGCTTGAAGTACTCAAATAATTCCTCGCGTATTAATCCGTCAACACCTGTAAAAAATACTACTGAAAGACAAAAATCGCCAAACAAAAATTCGCCAAAGCATCAAGTCAAACGTGGAAAATCTACCATAATAATTGATCAGCCACCCCCGACATTGCGGAAGATCAATGTTGCGACCACTTCATCTGTCGAAGCACAAGCAAACGTAAAGTCTACGTTTGTACCGAATGAAAAGAATTCATCACACAAAGATTTGCAAAACATCAGCGAAGAGTCAAGTAGAAGAATAAGAAAATCATTTCACAGCAGATCTACAGCGAAGAAAAATCATAAGCGAAAGTCCATTTATGATTCCAATATGAACAGATGCGTCACGGGTCGAAATTTGGAAGATAATTAGCTTTCATTACTTGAGAAAAAATTAAAAACTAAATTTTTTTATCTAAATTATTAAATTCAAATTGAAAAATACCTATGGAAATTACCTAATTCCCATTTGCAATTAAACTTCAAAGCCTTTATTACTTTAAGAACGTTTATTAAAAAGCTATTTGCTTACAATAACGCAGATTTTAATGATAACAATTCATTTCTAGACGATATGCAGTTCGAAGATTTGTATAAAAAATTGTGCGATAAGTTTTCTTCATCACTACAACTTTTCGAAAAAAGACTTTTGCACCATTTAAACAGAAGATCGGATATTATATCAGACGGCGTAAAAGTCAATCAAGCTCCTGCTACAATTTCTCAACTAGTGCAGAAACCCGTGTTGCGAAATTTACCGAAAGAAACAGTCACGGATTTTGAGCAGTTCGATAACGAAATAAAAAATAACGAAGAGTCGCAATTACACGTAGCAAGTTTCCGCTTTTTAACTTCACTGCTGTATTCATTAGGCTTGTACTTTTGTAACTTTTATGGTTAATTTTTCTATTAACAGGTTCAATACATGTATCTTCTTGCAGCGCGAGGGCAAAATTTTAAAGATGCTCTCAACTTTATTTTGCCTAAAATTATGACAAAAGCTGTCCAGCTCGAGTATAGTGGAACCGGAAAACCTTACCACGGGGTGGCAAAACTGAGCTTCAAATCGACCAAAACCTCTAGTTGCTTAGAAAGTAAACAATTTATACAGGCTTTATAATATTTTACATTCAAAATTCAAACTCATTAAACTTTCAATTGAACATATTTGTTTTAGTGGTTCTATTAGAAACATATAAAGATGTGTGGTCGAAAATTTATGTTGCGTCCAAATCAGAGGTGGCATGTCGGCGCGGCGTCAAGACAGTCTCAACGCCTCGCCGACCCTGCACTTCCGGCCAGATGACTTATTTAATGAGAAAGTCTTTTGTCATCGCGTGTTTGTGAAGAGGGTCGTAATCATATTTTCCTATGTAGGAAATATGTTCAAGAGGGGATAATGATGCAGATTCATAAAATCTAGAAGCGGCGTCTTCGATATACTCTAATATGTATGGTAATTGAAATTCTCTGTGAAAGACAGAGTTCTTGGTATATCTAGGGATTTTGGTGATACGTCTAAGAAATATATTTTGAATGATCTGAATGTGATTAATGTTGCTTCTTGACGCACTTCCTCAAATTGTACAGGATCAAGTTATGATCGGTCTGATAAACATTTTAAAGATTAGGATTCCATATTCAAGTTATAGACTCGAGTGTCTATTAATAATAAGATTGAGGTGCAAGATTACCCCAAGGGCTGTTCCTTTAGTTTCCTGAATATGCTGCTTTCAATTAAGACTTTCATGTAGCTCACCCCCTGAGTATTTTATGGAGTTTTCCCATTCTATTGGTTCATTAAACATTTTGGATGGATCTATTTTGACTGGCTTCCTTACTAAGAAAAGAATTGATTCTGATCTCGCTATACTAATTATTATTCTCCAGAGTTTAGTCCATGTCTCAATAATTTTAAGAGCTTTGTTTAGTAGTTTTAAGATTTTTGGGACTGACCAAGAGGAAGTAAATAGTACGGTGTCGTTTGAACACGATCCATTTGAAACTTCGGGAACCTCAGGAATGTCATTTACGTAGACAATAAGGAATACTGGTTCTAGAATGCTGTCTCAAGGCATTCCCGCTCGGATGGGTTTCTCTTTTGTAAGTGTCCGATATATTTTGATTCAGAATTTTCTGTTGGTAAGAATAGAGTGTATGAAGTAGATAAACCCTTTTGGAAAATTGTAATTTATTAGTTTTCTGAGCAGTTCTTTCTGAGCAGCAGTTTGGTCAGTTCTTTATAGGTTATTTTCCTTAAATTATCTGTACTTGGGATTTCGAGATATTCGGAGACAATTTTTTTACATTACGTGATGTGTTGTGGGTCTGATGGTTCGTCATGTGGTAAAAAATTACTTTTGTGGTTTTCTGCTAGGAGGTTTGCTTTATCACTGGGGGAAAGCGCAAAGGTTCGATCGGGTTTTTAAAGAGGGGGAATATTAGTTTGCGGTTCAGCCAGAGCCTTTGTCATTCGCCTGATGGAGTTATCTCTGATGTCTAGTTTGCCAACTACTGTGTTCCAATTACTGCATCTGTGTCCTTGAGTTTTAACCGAAATTGTTTTTCGGAGATATATTATCGCACTTTTGCGGATACAGCTTCAAATCTCCGATGCGTTTGGCAAAGTTTATTACGAGTTTTGATGAGGTCTTCTATCGCAGGACTGAGAGGTGAATCGTATTTATTGAACGTAGTATGAGAGACTGCAACGTGAAAAGTGGTTTTTATGCTACATGCGAGGTCAGTAATGACTTCATCTATGTGGGTAGGGTTTAGAAGTGTGGGTTCAATATTAAATTGAGATTCTGAGGTCAAAGTGAAAGTCTGCCAATTAGCATTTTAAAAGTTGTACCGAGGTACCTCCGAAGATTTTTCACAGTTAGTGTAGAGACTAAGAAGAATTTGTCGATGGTCCGAGTCTAGTTCGCTTATAGTAGTAATATCGTGGTTGAAGTAGTTATTTTTGGTTATTGCAAAGTCAATGAGGTCCGATTTATGTTTAGTATTATGGGGGAAGATGGTATGCGAATCTTGTGCCGGGACAGACAGATTCTTGTCAATTATAAACTCGAAGAGCTGCTTTCCAATTCTGTTCGTCATTCTACTATTCCAAACTAGATGTGTGGCGTTGAGGTCACCTGCAGCAATAACCGATGGTGCGAGTTTGAAAATTTGTCTGAAGTCATTTCTAATTAAATCGCGGTAGGGGGTCTGGTAAAGAGAGGCGATTGCATATGGATTCCCGTGTATTTTCATTTCTATAGCAGTGGCCTCAAGGGAATCAAGTTTGGGAATTATTAATTCGCGGTGTTCTATATTTTCTCAAATTAAAATTGCTGTTTCCCTGTTATTGTTGTTTCCATACATTTCATAAACGCGTGGTTTCAATTGCAGAGATTCTTAGGCTAGAGTTTCGTTGAGCAGACAAATTGTAATGCTGCTTTCGAGAGGTAGGTGGCTAGTGCGTGTCTTTTCTTAAGTATTACCTAAACGTTCCAAAAAATGATTTTAAGAGTTCGATTATTGAGGGCTGCCATTTTGAAGAGAAATTGATAATATACTTGTTATAATCTCGGCTGTTTGCTTGACATTTTCCAAGAAAATCAACAAATTCAATGGTGGATTTTTAAAAACAGTTAAATACATCAATAACACGCTATCGCACATTATGGTTTTCCGTTCTTTTTGGGACTGGATGCACAAAAGAAGTAGGTGAGACTCTCAGCAGGTTCCAGGGTATCGATGTCCTGCTTGATCCTTTGCCTCATGAAGTGTACCAGATATCTGTAAACAGAAATCTAGAAAGGAGTTGTAAAACCCAAAGGCGTAGGCAATTTTCTTGTCCTTTCAAGGATATGGACAACGAAGAACTAAATTTTCAAAGTTAGATTTACGTATAAGGATATTTAAACACCTGGATGGCAAAAGATTATGGTGAAACATTTTTATTTTCTTGAGAACATTGTTTACGGGTGATAATCCAGAAATCAGCACAATTCGCTAATAAACTTTTTTTTGGGAGAGGTATTTCGTATTCAAGTAAAACATTTTCTCCATTATGCCCAAAATGCTGCTAAGAGTTCTAGACTATTCATATGCCAAGACTGTTCTTCTATGTTCCAAAAGCCATAAGCAAACTCTCCCTTGCAGAAGGCCCCCCAACCCAATTTTGACGTGTCAGAAAAGATTTCCCTTTCAAAAGAGAACTGATGTATTGGACTTCGTGACGAACGTAAGTTTTGTCTAAACCAAATTAGACTTGGGTGCAAAAGAATTTGGCTTAGACACCCGTTCATCATAGTTGCCATCAGCTATTATTAGAGCTTGAAACTTAGCTCGTTCTAAAGCTTTAGTGTAACTCATTCGATAGGGTACTGCTGGGCAACAAGAGACGAGTCTTTCTATTAAGTGGACAAATTCTCGTACGTTAGAGGACATTCCCCTCAAAAAGAAATCTATCAGAGAGATAAGACTCTCCTGCTTTTCTAAAGGTAATTCTAATGTAAGACTCTTCGAATTCAACTGAAAAAATAAAAATTCCGACCTTCTGGTAGGAGTTGGGGTACTTTTTTCGTAATTACTTACGAAACCTAGAGATTGAAGTAATGTAATCGACGCTTGAATATTCAGTCAGCAATTTTCGAAAGAAGCACCCAGGAAAAGAAAATCGTCTAAATAGACGATCGATAGAAGACCTTCACTCCTCAAATAGATTACAACAGGTTTCATAAGTTTCGTAAACACATAAAGGCTGATATTAAGACCGAATGACAAGCAATTCAGATCATAAAAAATACTCTGAAAGGATAATCTTAAAAATGTCCTGAATTTCTAATCGATTGGAACCAAGAAATAAACATTTTTCAAGTCTAGACATGCCATATAACAATTCTTTGTAACTAATTTACAAGCCGTCTGGACGTTTTCTATTTTAAAATGAAGCACTTCAATAAATTTATTTAAATTGAAAATGAATCTTTTCAATTTAATCCTCCGATCGATGAGGAAGGAAAGAGATGAAAGCTCCCCGTTTTTTGTCTGGCAGAGACTGATCGCTTCCATTTCTGATAAGTCATTAATCTCAGTTCTTAGAGATCTGACTTCATCATCAGACCAATTTTAATCAAGGGGAACGAATACTTAACATGGTTTCCGCTTAAATCGAATCTGGTATTTCTCTACACACAAGGGAACATATTTCTCGGCGGGCATTTTTTCCCAGAATGGGAGAAAATTTCTCAAACGGCCTGCAAAACATAACTCTATCTCCGTCCGTATCGTGTCGATAACTAAGATCTGTCCGTTGACTGTTTCGACCGCGGTCTTCAGAATTTCGGCTGAGATGATGTTTGTTCAGATCTCTGGAATGGTTGTTTCGATTGGGAGTTTTGGTTGTGGCTCACCTACCATGATTCATGGTTCCTCATGGACGACCTTTTTGAGTTTAAATGCCCAGACTCCTGATTATATGTTTTTTTTCCAGAAGGCGGTGATTTGAGAGCTTTACTTATCTTCTTGAATGAATGTACTTCATTAATTTTTTCGGTTAAGTCATCCCGAAAGAGAAAGATACCCCTATTCGATTTATCTAAAATAGACTTAACCGATTTACTGTAATCTGGTGTAATGAATACTCTTCGAGCACCCATTTCCGTCTGGTGAAGTTGAGTGATTAATTTATCGGCATCCGATAGAAATTTTAGTAATTTAATTGGGTCTAGCCCTTCCTCAGATTTCCCGAGAAGCATGTTCATTGCTTGCCATAAAGCTGATGAGGCCGAACCTTTCAGGCGCTGTGTGTCCTGAAAGTGTTTGTCCCTCTTAACCGACGACTCACCCATCGACAACAGCATAATCGGATTCATTTGCGGGGCATCGAGGAAAATATTACCTTTCCGAGGACCTTTTTTGAGCAGTTCCTCTTATTTTCCGTGGGAAGGCCGTTCCTGAGCCAAAAATCCCATCTGGAGATTGATTGAGGATGTGACCTAATATCTCCCTTATTAGAAATGTCCGGATCCTTTCCCAGCACACCTAGCCTCTCACGATTTAGTTCTGATGGCGTGTTGCTTCCTTCCGCCATCTTGTCTACACCGTTAACTTGATGATTCATATTTTGTGGGTTATCATTGAATGCCCTCTCCCTAGAAGAGGCTCTGTAATGATACAACTGGATTAGTCCTGTACCTATGCACAGGCTCAACCAGTGAGCAGATCGGCACTTATCTCATCATGTGAATGAGCCACGCTGTCTCGAGAACCACAAATTGAACTTACCAGATCTGGTATTGACAGGGTGTTTGTTTGGCGGGGGGAGGGAGGGCTCCAGGATACCCCCCTTGATGAAGTTGGCGAAGCGTTTCGTGAAGAATTTCCCGACGAAGCATGAATCGCCGAAGAACCGGAAGATTCTTCATACTTCTTTCAACGTCTACGGCGATCACTTTTCACTTTTTCCTTCATTTTCTGCACTTCACGTGTCAGATCATGTATGGTGTCCGCATCCCTGGCTCGTATACGTCTATATTTCCCCATGATTTGAAGTTCAAAAGATAAAATGAAATATTATGACTATGTGTTGCATCAGCTAGCACAAAGAAACGAACGAAGCTATGGCCGTAGAACGCAAGGAGAGCAACGGGGAGAATTTTTGACTCTGAACTTTGTGGCAATCTAGCGAAGAGTAGTGAAACTACAATAGCAATTCCAAAAACGAGGCACGAAGTATAATGAAAGATTTAATCTTATCTTATCTTATCTTATCAATAAGATCCCAGCTATTTTGAACAAAAGTATTTCTTTTTCCGATGATTTGTTGAATAGGTAAACTAACATCTTCAGATAATGAGAGTAACAAAGAACCAGAAAACGAAGCCTCTGAATTGTAGCTTTTTAAACATCAAGCCATGTCCCTATTGATGTAACCAATTTTTCCAATTTTACCAATTATTGAGCTAAGATCATTTTTTATACTAATAGTTGGATTTTTTAAAATGTTTTGTAAGTGACTAGGCCGATAAATGATTGTAGCATTCATTTAGATGTCGTTTTTGTTCATGACCACCGTAGTGTTGACCTTATCAGCTCTTATTACAACGATATATTTATTGTCTGCTATGAATTGTTATGTTTTATTACCAAAAATATCAGCTTCTGATTTCATATTATTGTTGTAGACATTATTCAAATATAACAGAAGTCTATTGGAAATATTAGATCGGAGTTCAGTTCTTTTTTCACTGAGAATAATATTAATTTTTTCTTCAATGTTTGCTAAAGTTTTTCAATAAATTTACATTTGTTTATATTACTGGTACAGAATTTGTTACCTAAGCTCTAAAAATATACATATATAGAGATTTTTTTATCACGTAAATTAAAAAATTATTTAGCATTTGTTTTTTTTACATTTAATATTGTAATAAGTTTCTTTTAACCATTCAAACATAGAGAGAAATAAGACGTTTCTCAAAATTATCTATTTTTCTTTCATGACATTTTAAAAATAATCGAATCTGGTCGTCTGTGGCGAGATGATTGAGTTTTTTTCTCAAAAATAAATTTCGTTATCGATTTTGTTAATTCTGTAGTTAGTGTCTGTGATCTCGATCTTTAAGGTTTTAATTTTAAAAACCATACAAAGTTTTCGATAATGACCTATACTAGGAGGATGGTGAAAAATAATTTTTGGATCGGAATTTATAATTTGAGCTGGTAAAAAACCTTGTGATTTGGATTTAAGCAGAAATCTATTTTGACTTTTCAATTTACAAAGTGTGGTTAACTTATGTACCTATGTTTGTGAATCCTTAATGGTGCCTAATGTGTAAGTGTTTTTTAGCTTGTTCAAAACCCCCGTGTCTTCTTCGCTTTGATGAGGAGAGGCCGTTATACAAATCTTGCAAGAAATATATTATTTGGTGTTAGGTTGTTGATCAGTGAAGTACAATATCCAGTGGCGTTTCGTTGTTGATCTACTGATCCTTTCAAATTTATTCAAACGAGCTTTCAAAAAGGCATTTCAAAAGTAGAATCAAAGAACATAAAAACGACTGCAAAAAAAATGCAAGAGGCAACGCATTGCTTGTGCACTCTCATGTTAATGATCATTAAATTTTATTATCAAAAACAAAAACTTTAAGTTACGAAAACAACTTTAGAAGAAGAAATTTTAAAGAGATGTTTTTTGTCTTCGAAAATACCAATTCTGTAAATGAGAGATCTGATGTTGAAGTTCTTAGCAGTATCTACCATAGTCTTATTTAATCGACTAACAATTTTTAATGAAATGATATACACTAATCGTCTTAGTGTTTTTTGAAAATTCGCGCCAAGCGCCCATCTTGTCCTACAGGTTCAGATATAGTGTCACGTGACTTCACATTCTTTCTCCTATATTAGAATCTAACGGAGTGTGTTGACCCTCATTAAATGCTTACATAACATTTGACAATGTTAACGCGAAGCATGAAGAAGAATATCTTCTCAAAAGATAAGCTTTCAAGCTTTAAACTACTTATCCTTCATGAGAAACGTAAATTTTTATGTTACCCTACAATGCAAGCGTCTAATTGGTAAGTTCACAGGTCATATTTCATATTTTCCAGTATCTTATATTTTCTGTAAAAAAATTTACCATGTAAAAAACGTCGTTGTATGTCTTTCAGCTAAGGAAGGAGATGTTAATGCTTCAACCTGAAGAGGCTTCACGTCGCACAGTGGTCAAAATCAGGAATTTACTGCTCAAAAAATTCTACAGCATTCAGTTTTCATCATTGATATTCTTATAGAAGTTGCAAACTCTCAGTATTAGTTGTCCAAATATGACAACAATTATTTTTATAAAGAAATTGGATAAACAAAAGCAAAATTTCGACATTTTTGCGCAGAATCTTTGGTTTCCTCACGCCACTCTGCCTCTAAATACGTTAACAGAGAGGCTCGACTACAGGAAATTGATGACTATTAACAATTGTCATTCTCTGTAAACAGACTGGATAAACAAAAGCAAAACTTTAGCATTTTTGCGCACAATCTTCGGTTTTTTTCACGCGAGTCTGCCTCTAAATGCGTTAACAGAGAGGCTTAACTACAGAACATTCTCAATTACTAACAATTGCCATTGTTATAAACAAATTTTATAAAAAATGGCACAGTTTCGTGTTTGGAATTCAAATCCTCCACTTTCCTCAATAAATATGATAAACAAAACCCATTTTTAATATTCCATTACCATTTCAGGGTAAGAAAGTATGTATATTTTTTTCAACTTCTTCACTTTGAAATGACTCAATAAAGGAGGATCTCTACGAATATTTAACTTACATTAAAGTTCTCTATTTGCATAAAGAAGTTTAATAAACAAAAACCATTTTACAAAGTGTTGTGAGAAAATTCTGCGAAGAAGTCATTTAGTTATGTTTTGATATTGGTAAAATATTTCTTTAATTTCAGTCTTCCTTATGCTATCAGTGGGTCGGAACTGACTCTATGAGGATATCAAGCAATGAAATTGAAAAAGGGTCGAAATTTGCAAAAGACTGAGAATCTATTAATTTCTTTATGATAATTTTTTATAACAATAATAATTATATATATTTCATACATGTTCATCACTCAATGTTGCGCTGGAGATAAAATATAGGAATTTTAGAAAAAAAAATTTTTGTTCATCAAACCACTCCGTTGTTTATTTGTTAACTTCATTTGTTTATAACAATTCAGCTGATTATTACGGAAATCATTCGTATCCTGAGAGTGCTCCCGCATGGATTTGAGATGTTTTATGATATTTGACAATCGTTCCTGAAGAGAAAAAAAAAAAGCGAAAACTGCGAAATTGCCCTTTTCGACAATTGATCCGTGGGCCCTTAAGTCCGGAGGCCCTTGGATGAATTTTTTTTCAGAAAAAAAAATTAATAGACAAATTCTCAATTTTGCCACAGTGACGTACCCATTGTGAGTATAAAGGACTCTTCATCAAAGGTTTCTTGTTGTTTTTTTTTTCTCATTTCTGCATTCGATTTCCATCTATGCTGAGGCTCTCGATTCACGGGGGCCCCTTTGGCTCAATCCCCGATGGGCCCTTAGGACCCCACTGGCAGCCTGGTTATTGTTAACATTTTAAATATTTTTGTGACTAGCAGTCATTCGTATAACAGTTCAAAACATTTCTAGTGTAAAATGAATTTTCTTTTACCCGATAGGGCCAAAATTTCGAATTTGTTTGTATAATTTGTTTATAAAAATTTTAATTGTTATGTTTTACTAAATATCATCAAACATATATTATTTTTAGGAATATTTTTAGGATTTCAGACGATTAAGGGAAATTTAAATCTTAAAAAACCTAAAATCTAAATACTTTGCCGCAAAAACTGTTTATAACAATGGTTATTATTAACTTTTTAATTATTTTTATGAATAAATGTCATTCTTATATTAATACGAAACAGTTTCAGTAAAATGAACTTTTTTTACCGATAATAACACTATTTACCAATTCGTCCGTCAAATTTGTTTATAACAATCAAATGGATCGATAAGTGAATTATCTGTATTCTGTGAGTGACTATGTAGTGATTTTAGACGATATAAAGTTTACGCAAGCAGTTATTGAAGCGTAACAAATTGTTAAGTAAAAAATGACAATTTTTCCATGCTTTGAGGGAAAATCTTGTAACTATAAAAATGGAGAAGATGAAAGTTCCGACCGCGAAGCTCTTCAGAATTTAATGAACTTCATTCTAAAAAAAATTGAAAATCGGACCAATATTGAAGGCTCTAGACATTTTCGAACGAAAAAAGTGCATTTCATCCCACTGTGTCGCGTGGCGACCTATTTATTTATTTTTAGGTTCTTCATAATCCAAACAATCACATATTTATAAAAACTGCTAATTTCATAAGTATCCTTCAATTAATATATAAACAAAACAGATCTTTTGATAAATTGGGGTAAACGTTTATGTTTCAATTAAAAGAAATCTTTATGGTATTCATAGGTAGCCCTGCAGATTGGAACAAATTTTGAGCTTAAGTAATGTCTCTATTATAAAATTTTTATAAAGATCGAAATAAAATATAATTTCTTATGAACCCTTTTATGCAAGTATTTTTTTATATAAACTTATTTAAATGAGGTGTCCAATCATGGGGAGGGGGGGGGGTGGGCAAACATTGTACCGATTAATAATAGATTTAATGCTTTCACGATGATTCATTATGATGAAAGGAGGTATTTCGGGTTTCAATCGTGTGCAAAAC
>JAUMHM010083992.1:0-12796 GCA_032362435.1 Melikaiella ostensackeni | reverse complement strand
TAAGCCGCTTCGCGCATCCCCATGATTTTCACGCATGGTCGGATGGTGTACATGATTTCGAGAAAACCAGTCGTCCTCAACGAAAATAAAAAATATTCTCATTATCTGTTTTGTATTGGCTATCGCTTGACGGAGCCTTTTTTTCATTTTTGGTGACGAGAAAAAAATTCCTGAATTTTTTAATGCGTTTTTGGGCCCAAATTACATGTTATTATTATTAATAATTATTGAAAAAAACATAATATTGACATTATCGTCCGTCAGGCGATAGACACTAGTCCTTAGAATAAGTGTACCAAATTTGAAGTCGATTCGTTAATTAGATCTTGAGAAATCGTATACACCGTTTTGAAAAACATAGTTTTGAGAAAAACGCGTTTGAAGTTTTGGTACTAGTTGTTTCAGTGAAAGATTTATTTAAGCTTCTTAACCTTAATCTGTCATTCCTGCCTAATAAAAGGGACCATCCTCTTCATAAAAATTTCCTTTGAGATCCGACCTCATCGCTCTTCTTTTAATTCATCCCTCTTTTGAGGCCTGGAATGATTTATAATTTTTATTTATTTATTTATCGCAGGTAGGCGTTTCGGAGAATTTCGGAGCGCTTGAGTAACAGCTCGAAATTTCAATGAACGCGACTTCGGGCGGATATGAGACCTTTTGTCCCTCATTTTAGAGGGTTCAAAGGATTTTTTGAGCCAATAAAAAAAATTTTTAATTTCATTGTGGTCTAACCCCTTGAGGACAAACGAACTAGAATACATGCGAATCGACTGATGCCCTATTACCAATGATGTTTCACGTGATGGGCCCAATCTTATTCTGGATATTGAAGATCATCTCGGCTGAAGTCATCACAACTGACCTGACCGGGGTAATTATTTCCTCGGAAAAATAAGGGTAGGCTCAACTCTATCACGATACCTGGAATATTATACTTGCAGTAGAGACCAACGAAATAGACGAGCGATATGAGTCATTACAACACGTTTTTGCAGCCGCATCATATTAATGTGACGACTGTTTAGAACAGGTCGAGCTGAACTTAATAAAATCAAGAATCCAGCATTTAAACGAGCAGAGAAATTTTTTAAACCAACTTCTAGGCAAAGCGCGAGCTAAAAGAGGGTTTTTTAGTTTCATAGGCGATGTATCGAAAAACTCTTAGGTACTCTAAGTGAAAACGATATGAAATACACTAACGAAGTGCTAGATAAACTGTTCAATGACAACAAAATCCTGTCATAACGTATTTCTAACCAAACTAAGATAATAAAAGTATTGTTGAATTCAGCCTCTACTGATTTCAAGAAACTTGAACTACACAGTCGAGATAATTATAATCGTCTCGATCAAATAGTTAACGGAACCAACAGAAATACTCAAAATACAGCCATCTCAAACCAAATGACGGTCTGCATGATGATAGTTGATGAATTGAATGAAGACATCAACCTACTGATAGATGCGATAAATGACGGAAGAAACGGAATAGTTCATCCTCAGCTCCTAACACCAGCAATCCTGATACTTGAGATGAAAGAATTCGAAAAAAAGTTCAACGTCAAATACACCATTCCTTCAAAACAGACAAACTTCCAGCATATTGTTGACGTCTCGACAGTCAACGTGGCTATCACAAAGAATCGATTTGTTTATTTCATCCATATTCCTATCCCAGAAACTGAAATCTATAAAATGAAACACCCAATACCTATTCCCAAACAAATTGGTTCGGTTTTCCTTGCTATAATCTCAGATTACGAATAACTGTTGATGGGATAGGGACACATTACATACGTACCCACCGATAAAGCAATTTTAGAAACATGTAAAAATTGTGGCCAAATGAAAATGTGTTAACGAACACAACCTACATATTTAATGTCAGAAACTAATAGCTGCGAGAATAGCATATTAAGGACGAGTGTAAAGACAATCAAGGATGAGTGCAAATATTCTCCCTTTGAAGTTATGAACATCGCTTTTATATCACTTATGAGTGAATGCATTTTAATCCCACACGAACCACTAGAGGTTGAAGCATTGTGCGAATCAGGTCATGATATAATTTAAATTCAGGGTCCTACGAAGATTGTGAGTAAAAAAAAGCGTATATTAGACGGATTAAATATTGTATTAAAATTAAGCTCTACAGACACACTAGTGAGGGAAATAAGCTATAGAAAAAATCTATCATTACCGTATACTGACAAACAATAAGATTCTATAAAAGACAAGTTAATACCGTTGACTCAGGAAATCAGGCTGTTGAATTAAAATAATCTGAAGCAATCATTCAATGACATTGAAAGTGCAGTAGACAAGGTCACTAGAGACAGAAGAATGCGAACCTAGACTGAACAGGCCACCAATTGACTGCAGTACCTAGGATATACAGCAATTGCGGCAATCATAGTTTTCATGTGTTACAAATGTGGAATCTTTGACCGACTTCATGCATGTATTGCTAAAAAGATTTGTGTATTTTGCGTCAAAACCCAGGTCACCGCAACACCAACAGTGCACTATACTGTCGCTCCTATTGCACCTACTGCAGAGATGAAAGATGTAGATCGTACAATGAAGACTACTAATGTTGAAATAAAAGCTAGCAAAAGGTTTAGAGAGGTTTCAAGATATCAAAGTTATGGAAAGAAGATACCAAGGTAGGTGGGATGTCAATATGATGGCCGACTATTGTTGGACAATGAAAAGAGACATCCCATCAGAGAAACGGAATCGAACAAGAGCGCCAATACATAGAAGCTTTGAAAGCAAAAAAGTGCGTCATTCGAACTCAATCTGCGTATGAATGGAGTACGCTTCATTCGAAGGCCAAGTTGTTGTTGGTGTACTCTGCAAATTTTGTCATAATATTACCGAATGACGTAAAAAATGTCCCAAACTTGCTCTTAAATATAACGTGATAAAATTCCACAGTAATGTCCACAAAAACATATGTATCGCGAATTTCAGTGAAATTTTCACAGCAGTTGACCTAAAATGGAAGTTGCATCCAAATATATTTGGATACAACAACTTTTTTTATTGTTGGGCTGTGATATTTATCGCGGAAATAAGTTTAGTTGTGCTGTTGGCTTGATTTTAATTAGAAAAATTATATCGTCTGTGAACAATAAAATTCTCATCAAAATTCGAAAATTTTGAGGTTATCTGAGAACTAGAGCCAATTTGATGAAACAGCCTCTGGATTCGTAATCAGCGGGTCAAAACCCGTCGGATAGGTGGAGTCTAGTTTCTTGCTCACGACACTTATTTTGTGGCGCTGTGTGAATTAGAATTAGAATGAGAATTAGAATTAGTGAAAAATAAATAATTCCTGGCAATATAAATTAGTTTAGTGTATTAGTGCACTACCCGACCAGACTTGAACCGATCGGGCTCAGCTCGAATCAGCTCGACTTGTTTGAATTTCGAGTTTTGAGTTTTTTACACTTTGTAGAGAATTCGTATTAATTAACAATATACATAAAAAGCATTTACACTAATTATTACATACAAAATTACTAGTTCATACATACGAGATACATTTTGGTTAAGAATCTTTAAGAATAGTTATTTAAATGTGGCACCAGATTATATTTCTTTTCGTCTATCATTTTTTCTGAATAGCAAAAACACCTGCAAATATATTATTAATGTAGATCTTTATTATGTATTTTTCTTTATGCCACAAAACTGTGCAATATAGAAAAATTGATTAATCTAATCATGCTATTGTTTATTTTTACTCCTTCATTTAATATTGCATCCATACAACAAAATCTCTAGGATTGGCGCCTCCTCTCACCCTATAATTCTGTGACGTCATTATGGCCAAAGCTTCGAATTTCTATAGAAAATCAGTGAGCATAAGTGAACGGTGGCCCTGCATGAGGGCAAATACATCAGAACTTAATTGAAGCCTGAAATGTTTAATTGGAAAATGTTATTGGGTTTCGAGAAAATAGAGGGAGAATTTTTTTACTCGAGGCGCACGTTTTCTCAAGTTCGGACAGATTAAAAATCCAATTTTCAATTTCAGAAAAAAATTTTACGTCTAGGTTTTGTGTCGCTGAATGAATACAAAAAAGTTTGATTGGTAAATGTAATTAAGTTCCGAGGAAATAAAGGGAAACTTTTTTTTCGCTGCAGACGCATGTTTTTTGAACATTGGACGGTGACTAAAAATCCAATTTAAATTTCAATTTTCAATTTAGAAAAAAAACTTGCTCCCGAGATACTGCAGTGCTGACATGAGGCTTGAAAAGTTTAATTCAAAAAGTTGTTTAGTTCTGAGAAAATGGATGGAAAATTATTATTTTTTGCTGGAGTTGTATGTTTCCTCGGTGTTTTTCTTTCGGTGATTTAATTTAAAAGTCTAATTTTTAGTTAAAAGAAGCAAAAGACAAATAGATTTGTAGCCAACAAATATTGAGTTGACAACAATTAAGAAATGTTCCGAAAAGTTGCAAAAAAATTATAGATTCTTTTTTATAATTGCAAAAAATGGTGAAATCGCAAAAAATGTGAAAAATAACATTATAAAAAAACCCTTTTGTCACAACGTGTATTATAATTCATTCGATTTTTTGAGTCGATAATATAATTTTTGAAAGGGTGGCATATATGCCCTTATATACAGGGATACATACCCCTCAAGTATTCTTCAATGTAAGGGTTTGGCTGTAAAAAGGGAGCCTTGATTTCTTTATGGAGCTGGAAGTTATTGTTGACTCAGCGTATATTCGAGGAAATTAGACTCACCCTGTTCTACTTCCATAAACATCTTATTCTGGTTCATTAGTTTAGGTATTAATCCAACTTTCGAGGAAGGAAAATAAAATATCACGGAACAGATTTATATTACATAAAATTTTCACTGTAATTAATATGCAAAATATTTCGAGTATTTATTTTAAAAATAAAACCTTATGGCGAAGAGAAACTACCACAGGAAAATAATTAATGGTGAAATGACTGTGGGAACTATATGATTAACCTACTAATTTTAGTAGCAATTATGCCAATAATTGTTTTCCTGTAGTTTCTATTCCTAAGGGCAATGTCATTGCTGAACGCGAGGTTCAATGCATTTCATATCAGCAAAGAACATATATGACCGAATTCATTTCAAATCGGGCAGGCAGTCCATGCTTAAGCTACAGAATAATTTGTTACTCAAATATGTTGTTCTTCAAAGGAAATAAGACGACACGTATCTTACCGATTTGGGCAAAAAATTGTTTTCGCAAAATTATGAGTATTTGAATTTTAAAAATTGAAAACGCGGATTACCAAAAAATGGTCAAAATTTTTGTTAAAAGTGTGATATTTTTCAAGCTGACGGAGGTATTAATATTTTCTTCTCGATTCTGATAGGATTTCTTGTCTTCTTCCAAAATACGCCGGAAAATTTTCAAAAAGTTCAAAATTGACAAAATGGCGGCTGTTTTTCTGAAAATATTCAAAGTCAATTTACTCAAAATCCCCAGCGTTTTTATTCCTCTAGATTTTTTTCTAGATTCGTCTTACTGTGAAGAGTATATTCCATAATAGTCTGCCCTGTGCCCGCACATTGAAGAGGAGAGAGATTTTTTTGTCTATAAAACAAAAATACACGTTTTTTGCAAAAACGACACAAGATACGAAAAAAGTTAAAATAATAAAATTGTTTCTCCAAAAAAGATCTAAAAAAGTATTTTGGACACTTTTTTCTATCTAGCGTTATTTTCGAGATTTTCGCGAAAATGTGTTATTATGTATGTAATACACTCCTCTCCCATTACTGTGCCAGCCTCGAGTCTGTTCGGCACAGTAACGAAGGAATTTATAGTTTCTGAACCCGACAGAGAGTCGCAATATATGTAGATAACTTCTAATACGTCGCTGAGTGTCCGAGCGGAGACCTTGAGTGTCGATCATCAAGGGACGCTCAGGGGGGGGGGGGGAGACATAAGCATTCAAGCATAAACGACCGAGAAGCCGGTACAAAAACGGGCGGCGCAGCTACGGCAGATGAGTGTATGTTTTTTTTATCAGATACTCTACGAAGCCTGAAATAAATTTTAAATATTTTCTTGTTATTTCGTAAGATTCCCTTACGGAATATTTTTATTAATCAAGTTCAGATTTCAAACACTTATTCTTAGATCCATGAAAAATCTTTTGCAATAAGCTTTAGAGTGAAATACAAAATTTAAATATTTTCAAAATTCTTGCAAAGTTTGTGATTTTTCAAAATTTTTATCAAGTAAAGCTATTTTTAATCACCGATTTTATCAATAAAATTTGCAGTTTTTGTATAGAGGCTGCACTAGAAAATCACACTTTAAACCATGAAGACGCGATGTTTCAAAAATAATTGAAATATGCAAACATTAGGTGTTTCAAACTTGAAGTTGAAAGTAAAAAAATATTTTCTCATTTTAAAATGACAAAAACTCCTTAAAAAATTGAAATATAGAGCGTTCCACATAATTCCTTATTGTTGTTGAAAAATTCCAAAACAATAAAGGGGTAGGGTTTTATTACCCTCGAGAAAAATCTGATTGCTAGTGTGATACGAAATTTGAAACTTCACTTTTTTTGGCACAGCCTGGAAAAAATATTTGCTGAATACACATGTGATAAACTGAGAAACTTCTTCAAAGGATCTAAAGTTGGTAAAATTTCACCAAACTAAAATTTCTGTTTTTTAATTTTATTGATCTCGTTTTCGTACGAAGGTGTATGTTACAAAACAATTTCATGGATTTAGTTCCAGTAAAGCCTGTTATTTTCTGATTTATATTATTGCGTAGAAGCAGGGGTGTGAAAACTCCCTAAACCTCGGGTCGGGCTTCTCGAACTTTCAGGAACCCCAAACTTTCAGGTTTTCGAAGACGTTAGGGTTCTCGAAGAGGTTCGGGTTCTCGAAACTTTCGGGTTCTCGAACAATTTAGAGTACTCAAAACTTGTGTACAACTCGACACTTTTAAGATTCAAGTATATTTAAGAACTTTCCTCTTTAAAAAAGTATCTTCCTGTTACAAAGCATTGTTACATTACAGTGAGACGGGACTCGCCTTTTAAAATCAAAGTTGCTTTGTATTTTTTAAAGAAACTTTGAATATACTGCCAGAATCAAATGATGTACTAATGTGGATAACTGGTCAATAAAGATAGCAAGAGAAATGAAACTTGGAAAAATAGCCCCTGCTGAACAAGCAACAGCAGTGTGCACTATCACCTCTTAGTGATTAAGACAGAATTTAACAATAGGAAAATAGTCTCAGGGCCAACATTAGAGGTACGGGAGGCCGACAAGAGAAATGTCTCTGTGCTTCTGGACTTGAACAGATGTTAAAAACGAACTGTGTTATGCTGTTAAACTAATAATAATATCGTAGTAAGCTGTGAATAATCCGTTAAAACACTTTAATGAAAAGTGATATTGAGACTCAAGATTTTGGTTCTACTTTAAACCTACATAATCTAATTTAAGCATTTTTGACGGCTTACCTTAGAACCTGTATAACGGCCAATTGAAAAATATTTCAAAATTCTCTCCTAATTCTCCGTTATTTATTACTCATGCAGTTTTTATTCGAATTTCTAGAAAATCTTTATGTTATACTTCAAATCAAAACTGCATTCGTGAACGACTTAAGGACATAATTATTAAAATGACTTATTATTTGTAATTGGAAGGAACAGTAAAGAAATTAATTATGTATTTGTTCGAAAAATGATTTTTTGGAACAAAATTGAAGGAAATAGTATATTGTGCATCGTGTTGGAGATACAGGCGACTTCAAACAAGTGTGAAGTTTGCTGTGCTCGCTATGCTTGTGCAGCAATCACACGAATTGATCACCTATATCTTCAACACGTTGCACACGATATTTTTTTCAATTGCTGCAGACGGAAAATGCGGCTTTGGATCAAGTTGAGAGAAAACGAAGTTATAGATTCGTCAATCGATTGACGGACTATCAACTTCAATTTGGGGGTTATGTTTCTCTTTGTCAACGCGGTACCGATAGCTCATTTCAGATGGCGTTACTATCCAATTGCGATTTTTCCACGCTAAATTCACTTTTCTCACTTACTTTTCGCACTAGTGAGAGAAACTAAGTTTCCTCTACGGGCACGTCATCGATCGAGGAATTGATAACTTCGTCGTCTGTCAATGAGCCTCTAAAGTCTCATTTCCCGCGCGGGTATTGAAAGAAAGGAATTTTTTAACAAAATAATAACATTGTCAGACTACTAGTTTTTGAGAAAAACGGGGTCAAGTGTCCCAAAAAACATGCTTTTTACCATTTTTGAGCACGTGTAGAAATATAGCGCAAGCTAATAAAACCTTCTAATAAGTAGGATGAAATCGACTGCTCCTAATGAGAAAGACGTGATTCGTCATAGGTGTCAATAAAAACGTACCTCGTGTCCTCTATAGTAAGTATATATGTCGTAGCCCAATGGCCGAACCAGTCGTTTAGCCGTCTAGCTGGTCAGTCGGCTATCCAACGTTGAATAGCCGAATTCATACCTGCTACCTGCTTACATTCGTCTCCCCCCTGAGCGTCCCTTGACGGTCTTCACTCAGTCAGTCAGCGGCGTATCAGAAGTTATTTATATCGCGACTCTCTGCGCATATACTTTTGTACCTGCTGATTTCAGAGATTAAATATACGGTCCTGAGTGTTTACTGACTCGTCACTCTAGATCCGGTTGAAACTAGATTTTAATAGCATCCGTTACTGTGCCGACCAGACCCGAGGGCGGCACGCTAACGGAGTATGAGTGTACTATGCATTTCATGATACGTTTCAAGGATGTACACTAGCCATCGCAAGTTCAAAAGTAAACATTGTTAAAAATGATTTATAAAATCGAGGAAAACATTCCCATTGTTAATTGTAACTAATTTTGGAAGAAAACTGAAGGCGAACTTTAGAAAGAAATATTTCAACTCAAATTTGTTTACTTAACAATAAATATTTAGAGTTTTATGTTTTGTCTTTCTCCTTAGGTAAAAGTTGGGATAAAGTTCCGAATAGCCCTTATCTCCGATTTTTTTGAAATTCCGTACACTTATGTATTTTGATGCGCTGATTACGAAAATTATAGTGAAAATCGGTGCAAATTTGATTTTCATGGTAAAAACTATAAAACCCCCATAAAAATCATGGTTTTTCATGTTTATCACGAGAACCATTGAAAATAAAAAAAAATTTCTACAAAAGTTGTAGACATAGTCAAAATACATATTTTATGTTTCATTCAATTTTTTTTACGAGTGACAGTTTTCGAGATATTTGATGATGAAGATGAAAATTTCATACCTAGCCCCTGGCGAAAACGTAAGTATTCCTGTGATCAATCACTGCAGTTATATATTTTTTTACTTATTTTATTTACGTCTCCCCACGAGACTTTAGAAAGGGGTAGGGGTTCGACCAACATTATTTCTGTAGCTAGACAAAGGGGTGCCTTTCCGCCTCCCACGAGAAGTTGGAAAGGGGAAGGGGTTTCACCAACATTATTTCTGTGGATAGACAAAGGGGTGCCTTTCCGCCCCCACGAGAAGATGGAAAGGGGAAGGGGTTGACAAACATTATTTCTGTGGCCAGACAAAGGGGTGCCTTTCCGCATTGTAATTGATGTAACTGATGTTTTCCATAGTTTCGCCATAAAAATCAAATTTGCGTCAATTTGCACTACCATTTTCGTAATCACCGCGTCAAAATACGTGCGTATGCGGAGTTTAAAGAAAATCGAAGGTAAAAAAAACACGTGCGTTTTCGGCAGGGGCTAGGCATGAAATTTCTATCTTTAACATTAAATATCTCGAAAAATTTCACTCATAAAAAAATGGATGAAACATAAAATGTGTATTTTAACTAAGTCTACAACTTTTGTTAACATTATGTTTTCTAATTTTCAATCATTCTCGAGATAAACGCGAAAAACCATAATTTTTATGGGGTTTTTATAGTTTTCACCATGAAAATTGAATTTGTGTCGATTTTCATTATGATTTTCGTAATCAGCGCGTCAAAATACATAAAAATACGGAGCTTTTAGAACTTCGGAAGTGAGGGCTATTCGGAACTACACCCAAAACTTGCAATTCTTATTTAATTCCAATGTTGTAGGGCTCATTTTATTCCTTGAAAGATTCTCTGCAAATCTCTTTGGTACGTTCTTATTGAAAAATTTGAATTGAAGGAGAATATTGTTTATAAAATTAACAGTTGTGTGAATCCTAAAGCAAATTTTTTAAATAAAAACGTACCAAAGAGATTTGTATAGAATCCTTTAAAGAATAAACCAATAGCCCTACAATATTAGAATCACATAGGAATTGCAACTTTTACCTAAACAGAAAGAAAAAACATAAAACTATAAATATTTATTGTTGAGTAAACAAAATTAAAGTTGAAATATATTTGTCTAAAGTTCGCCTTCAGTTCCTTTCCAAAATTATTTATAATTAATAATTAGAATGTTTTCGTCAATTAGTGTATTGGGCTGATATGCTCTAGCGCTGAGTAGACTATTGGCCGATCACTATGCTGGATGGCTGAGTTCTCCGCCCGGCAGTCGAACGTGAGCAGGTAGCAGGCATGAATTCGTCTATTCAGCGTTGAACAGCCGACTGACCAGCTAGTTGGCTAAGCGACTGGTTCTGCTATTGGGCTATGACATATACAAATTTCTATTTACTTACTATAGACTATAGAGGGCACGAGTAACGTTTTTATTGACAGCCATGACGAATCACGTCTTTCTCACAAAGAGCAGTCGAAATAAGTGTGGACATTGCCCTTTTAGGGTACAAAGTAAAAAATCAGGTGCTAAGACCTTGGGGTACTCGGTAAAATTTTTTTTACAGCACTCAGAGAAATAATTGTCTTGAAACAAAAGCATCGTCCTCTTACCTGTTTTGTTTTGAATCACGTGCAAAACTTTCTTATACAAACAGAACTATTTGTCTGCAAGATTATGTGAAGTTTTTCGCAAAAAGATAATATTTACTGTAAAAAGATTCATTCTGAGACAAACGATAATCCTCTTGACCTTAAATTTAAGAGGAAATTCCATTTGTGTGAAGAATCATCATTTGGATGCAAGAGGACATTTCTTTGAGTGGGTGCGCGCACGAATTGCAGCACACGCTCCCTCCTTGGCTAGGGGACCCACAATAAAAAAGCATCCTGATTTGTTAAAGATATGGATACTCATAAAGAAGGATCCGGAAAAATAAGGAGTAAGCGAAAAAAATGTGATGAATCCATTCCTTGAGAAAATTGAGATAATGATTGTTCTGTCTCAATACGATTATCAAACTTCAGTTGTCGGAAAATAATGTTTTCATCTCGGTTTTAACGTCTACCTATCAAATGAAACGAATTTAAAAAAAATTAATTCCCGATTACAGATTCATTACGTAAATAGCTCGAACTTGTTAAATATGTAAACACTTTTTAATATTCATGAACACTTTTCAGTATTTCTCTTGTAATATACAATTTTACAAAACTTTAAAATTTCATTGTTAAAATTGAAAATATAGTATTCACGTATAAAATTATCTTCTGATTTCATATGCTAACAAGAAATTGTAAACTTATATCATTAGAACATGAATAATCAGTGAAATGAATATGCCCTTGCTAAATTAAAAGTGAATAAATCCTTTTTTGTTTTGTAATAACTACAAGACAGTATTAAATTGAAAAGATTTTTTTGCATTTTGCTCATTTAACAGCCTGCCAGATTATAATAGCCCATTTCAAATTTTTTTTTGATCAGTGGATTTCAAGCTACAATATAGCCTCAGATATTGAGAAGTGAACTCAAGTGGATTTATCACGTATTGTTCGCTTACTCTTAAAATAAGAGGCAAGTTAGAGAACCGAACGGAGAGAACAGCGTGCCCCTATTGAAAATTTCGACGTCGGAAACGACATCCGAAACGACGTCCTTTACGACGACGTTTCCGACATAATAATGTTTTTAAAATTATTACTAAGACTGTACCAATTTTATTGCTTTCTATTGCCAAAATAGAAAGTAATAAAATTGGTATAGTTTTAACAATAATTTTAAAAAATTATCATTTTACTTAAGCAATTTTATTGCTTCATCTTGCTAAAATAGAAAGCAATAAGAATGGTATAGTTTTAATGAAAATTAAAAGTCGGAAACGTCGTCGTAAAGAACATCCTCTCCGATATCCTTTACGACGACGTTTCCGATGTCGTTTCCGACGCCGGAATTGTTAACAGGGGCGTCAAAAAAGAAGCATGTGCTGGAATTGGTGAGTACAGCTGTAAAAAAACTGTTCCCAAGTATCCCAAGGTCATGGCATCTGATTTTTTTTTGCTTGGAACCCCAAAAGGCAAGGCTTAAGCTTTCTTTTCATCCAACTTAGAAGGTTCTATTGGCTGGCTTTATTTTCCTACACGTGCTCAAATATAGCCAAAAACACGTTTTTTGAGACTTTTGACTCCATTTTTCAAAAAAATTGAATGCAATTTACTCAGGTTCCGGATTCAATAACCCCGCATTCAATTTCATGCTTAAGAGTGGGGATACCTCTTGCCGCTTGGGTTTAAGCGACATTCAGGTGCCCCCCTCCCACTCGAAGGTGAAAAAATTGAAGGAGTGTTTTTGAATCCTGAGTCTCTATTTAGTCCAGGCGAATTACACTTTAGAAAAAAGAAAATTGTTAACAACACTTGGACAATTGGAAATGGCGAAGTGCCTTATAATAAACGTCAAAAAAATAAATGCGTGAGCA
>JAUMHM010083991.1:0-12796 GCA_032362435.1 Melikaiella ostensackeni | reverse complement strand
GAGGTACAAAATCGTAGTAGATTGAAATACAGCAGTTCATTTGAAGGATACGAAACATGGTGAAATTAACTGTTCCGTCGGAACACACTAGATAAAGAGGGACAATGTTTTCAGTATATAATGTCTCAGTTTCCCCACCTGTCCGATGCTAAATTGAAAGAAGGGATGTTTGATGGACCTCAAATTCGATAGCTATTGAAGGAGCAAGTTTTCGTTACTAAAATGACTTCAGCTGGAAAAAGAGTATGGTTCGATTAAAGAAATGTTGTTGAACAATTCCTAGAATACGTTTAAAGTCCAGACTGGAAAAAAAGATTTCCAGGATGGTCGATAGTTCAAAAAAAATGAAGTGTTTAATGAGTTTGAAGCTCCATTTCATGAATTATCATGTTGAATACTTCACTGAAGATCTTGTCAACTACAGTGAAGAACAGGGTGAAAGGTTCCATAAAGATATTAAAGTGATGGAACAACGATATCAAGGAAGACGGGATGAAAATATGATGGCAGACTACTGTTGGACGTTGAAAAGAGGTTTACCTCAGAAAAAAAGTTTAAAAAGGAAAATGCCACTACGAAGCTCTTTCAAATGAAAAAGAGTACGTTCTAATAAAAAAATAGCTGTCCTTTCATACAGCCATGGAAGACCAACACTAATTTGACTCACGTATCTGATTCAATGCCTGGAAGTACATTAATTCAATCTAGTCCTGAAAAGTGCCGCTCAGGCAATTTCGTTTTGAGGTTATGTTTCGAAATTGTCAGTAATATCACTGATCTGACTCCATTTTTGAATCCAGCGGCTTGAAATCCATAATAAAACCATGTTTTTCCATCACATACTCAAAAATGAGGTTTTTTAAGGTTATATCGGAAACTGATCGTGAAAGGTGCTATTTTGGCCTCAGATTCGGATTCAGCGACTCGAAACACATAGGAATACATGTGTCTCGTTGAAAGTTCTTGACATTTTTTTTGTGTGACTGTGTTATTTTTTTCTAGATCGCTTGAAAAAATATTTTGAACAACTCAAGGCCTTTTATAAGAAATCACTATCAACAAAACTGACAAGCCCAAGGCATGAAAAGCTCAAAGGAAGCCAGTGTTCCATATTTCATTTTCAGTTTTTTTCTAATTATGTTTTTCTTTCTAGTTTTGACAAATCTTTTGAGTACCTTGGAACTTCAACTTTTAAAATACTCGAAGGATAGGTATGAAGTTTAAGGATTGAAAAATAGATGAATACAGCAGAATTTAAAACGCTCAATTTTGAGTTTCCCTTTCCATTCACCTCTTTTCCGTTTTTGATACTTTAGACGTGTCAATTTTTTAAATGTATTTTTATAGGTAGAAACTCCTCAAATATATCAAATATTTTTTCAAGCTTGGTTAGATAAGTATATATTTTTTCAAACACGCAACTCAGTATTTTATGAATTTATTGCATTTAAATTTTTTATTTTCTACAGACATACAATTTTTTTTTGGCGAATTTTCATCAGCTGAAAGTCCTCAAATGTATCCGAAAAAAGTCTCATGTCATTTTTAAAGTGCTATTTAAAAAATTTTTGTTAATAGTGGGGGTCTTTCAAATAGGAATTATCTTTCATGGAGCAGTATTATATAAAAATCATTCAAGATTTGAGGAGTTTATTTAATTTGGTAACAAAAGATGGAGAATATAGGAGTTGAGCACCTAAAATCGAGAATTTTTACCCAATTTTCCCCTTTTGTACAAAGTTTCGATTCATTTTTCAAGAATCATAAACATAAATTCAAGACATTGGAAAACAGGACGCTTTGAAAAAGATTCTTTTTGATGACAACAATTTCAAATATTTCCTGAACGATTTATTTGCCAATCTTATTCAAAACAGGGCCTAAAATGTTTTAAATTTTGGACTGCACACCTTTTGTATGATGCCCCCCTCCAATACTTACAAGAAGAAGCCAAAAAAAATCATATTTTCAACTGCATCAGTAACAGTTTTCACAGGCCAAAATGCTCTAAAAACAGGAGAAATAAGGAAATACTCGTATTTCACGAAAGTAGGGCAATAAATTCTTTTAAATAAAATCAATGTAGGTACTCTATTCAGTTCAATTTGAAATGCTTAAAATTCTAATATTTCAAGTAAAAATATTGCACTTTCAACAAAATAGATGAATTTTTAACCAATTAGTTGAATTTTGAACCTGAAAAATGAATTCTCAACCAAAAAGATTAATTTTCTACTGTAAAAGAAGACCTTCCAACAAAATAGTATAATTTTCCATACTGTTTTTTGGTTTTGTGGATTTGGGGTCCATAAATGATGAAGAAGATTTGATTTGATTTATAATTAAATTTTCAACCAAATAATTAAATTTGTAACCAAAAAAGATGAAATTTCTACCAAAAAGAGATGAATTTTCAAACCAAAAAGATGGATTTTTAACCAAGAAACATTTTTTAGTCAAGAAAGCAAAAAAAATTCTACCAAATTGTTGAATTTTTAAGACAAAAAGACGAATTTTCTACAAAACATTTGAACTTTCAACCTAAAAGTATGAATTTTTAATAAAAAAATTTAATTTTCAACCAAATAATAAAATTTTTAATCAGAAAAGATGAATCCTCAATCAAAAATATAATAGTAGACTTTTCAACCAAAAATAGTTGGATTTTCTTATTGGGATCTATTAATCCGATTCCTACTTTACCGACATTTTTTTTAGCAATAACTTACGTCCACACGAATTGAGATATCGAGTTAAAATTTTCGGAAATTATTTTGAAGGCACTAAGGAACGTTTTTATGGTTCTAAATTTTTGAAACTACGAAAAAAATTTTATTTTGGAAAATTTTTGGAAAATTTTGTTTAGATTTCGAGAATTTTAGGACCTTATAAACGTTCCTTAGCGCCTTTTATATAATTTCTCAGATTTTCAACTCAATATCTCAATAACTTGAGATGTGAGTTGATGCAAAAAATGTCGGTAAGGTAGAAATCGGGGAAGTAGAGCAAAGGCCAAAGCCTTACGAGAAAAAGTGGAGAAGAGGAGAATGGGAAAATCCAAAATAATATGCACAAAAGTAGGGTATTAGGGCCCTCTAATAGGCAATTATTAATTTACAGGTGGTTTTTATATGGCTTAGGTTTACACGTTGGCAAACTGCGTATTTTAAAAAATGTTATCTTCATAATATTGCTACTTTCGTGAATAATAATTTTTGTTAATTTTTTTTATAGTGTTCAACAAATTTTTCAAAGCTAACTAAAAAAATTTTTCAAACACAAAAATGACTAGAAAACTTGCTGAATAAAAGGCGCTACTGTTGTTAGAGTGGACTTTCGTGCAATATTCACGAGGTATCTATATGATGTAAACAGTTTTTAATAATGCGAATGAAATCCCGTTTTAATCCTCTTTTTTCGGAGAAAGTCCCCTTTTTTATCTGAAATTGAGCTACTGAACCGTTGTGAGCTCCGCAGTTATAATTATGCAAAACTTTCAGTAATAGGTAAGTCATTTTTTAAAAGGAACTAGTTATCGTTACCCTAACAACACGAAAAAAGTAACTAGTTATCGTTATCGTTACATATTAAAAATGCAACTTTTTTAGTTACTTTTGCAAAAAAGTAACTATTGTTACTTTTTTAGTTACTTTTGTATTTTAGAAATATTTTTTCTTTCTGAAAGTGTTTCCTTAGATTTACATAGTTACGACTCCCACTTCTGGAAGACTTGAAATATTCTAAGACCAACAGAAAATGTCTTAGAAGACGTTGAATTTTCAACAAAATACATGAATTATCAACAAATAGTTGAATTTTCAACTAAACAATGTACATTGTAACCAAAAATGAAATGAAATTTCAATTTAAAAAATAAAATTTCAACAAAAGAGTTGAATTTTCAGTCAAGTGAAAAAAATTCAACCATATTGTTGAAATTTCCATCCAAAAAGGCAAATGTTTTGCAAAACAGTTGAATTTTCATCAAAAAAGTTGATTTCAACCGAATAGTTAAATTTTGAACAAAATAATTAAATTCTCAACTAAAAAATAGAATTTTTAACTAAAAGATATTATAATTTTTAATCAAAAACAAGTTGAAATTAATAAAAAAAGATGAACATTGAATAAAATAGTTAAATTTTAAACCAAAGAAATGAATTTTCCACCAAGAAGGTCAATTTTTTACCAAAAAAGACGAATTTTCAACAAAATATATGAATTTTCAACTAAAAAATATCCATTTTCAACGAAAAAATATGATTTTTCAATGAAAAATGTAACAGTTGATATTTCAACCGATAAAGATTTTAATTTTAAATAAAAAATAATTGAATTCAAGCAAAGAACGAATTTTCAACAGAAGATTTGAATTTTCAGTCAAGACAGAAAAAAAGGCGAATTTTCTATGAAACAGTTGAATTTTCTACCCGCAAATATGAATTTTTGCCAAAAAAGTTTATTTTTAACAAAAAAATGAATTTCTGTAGATTTTCGAAAATTTTGAATTCCAGGGTGGGAGAAAATTTCCAGTTTTCCAATATTGTGCTATAAATCTCTATGGCTATTTGCCGCCATTATTTGAATAGTGAAAATAAAAAATAGTTGCAAAAGCAATAAAATTTACTGATTTTCGTATAATAGATTTTAAAATCTTGGATTACCGATTTTAATATCTCAGATTATAAAATTTTATATTCCAAGATATTATCCATTAATACCTATTTCTAAACATATAGAGATTGTAGTTTTAATGGTCTAGATCGTTGTTCCATATAGTTAATAGTCTAAGATTATATCCTGTAACATTTTGTGGGTTGATTTAGAACCAATATATTCAGATTATTCCATCTTTCAAAAAGAAAAAGGTAATAATCCAAACCAATAACACGTTTTTGAAAAAATTGCTAACTTCATCAAATTTTTTAAATATATTTAAGTAAAATAGATATCTTTTAGTAAATTGAGTTGATTATTAAAACCTCAATTAAAAGAAATCCTGATTATTCTTAGGCAACCCTGCAGATTGGAACCAATCTTTGCTTAATGTCTCTTTTGAAATTTCATAAAGATCGAAATAAAATCTATTTACTCAAGGAAATTTTTTGTGTACTGAAGAAGAATACCCAAAAAATTCACAATTCAAAATAGACTTTGAGATTACCTGTCTTTTCGTTTTTTCTGTTTTTCGACTGTCATTAGAGACAGATGTACAATAAATGTACACAACAGGAAGAAAAAAGAGGAAGAAAAAAAAGAGTCAACCAAAACCATCCTCACACACTTTCTTTTCTCCGTCTTTTTTATACTGTTGGGAATGAAAAATTCTGAATAAATCCCAAATTCAGATCCTTTTATTTTTTGGTTGGAAATTAATTCCCGCAATTTCCAAATTATGACATGAAACTAAAGCCTTGATATTCAATTAAGACTTATGCTTAGAATAATCTGATAATTCAACGAATATACGTTAATTGAATCGACTTATTACTTTAAGGCATTCGGGTAGACAACATTTTTTGTCCGATTATTTGGAGCGTAAATGTAAAGATTTTTATTCTTTTCCAACACGATTGTGAAATTTGTATAAAACTTAAAAAAAACTCTTCAAGCCAAAAAAGAATTGAAAACTCAAAAGCGTAAAGTAAAATATTTATTTTTGGATTTCAGATCATAAAACTCGTACTCAAGTCATATAATCTGGTTTTGAAAAATGTGAAGTCGACAGTGAAATTCGAACTAAACTTGGAAAAAACTCTGTACCTTCCCTCTTTATATTTGTCAATGTTGAAAAACACGAAAACACTAACACTTTTGTTTAAAAATTATTGTTTTCAGTTCTTTTTTATATGATAGGAAAAAGTTCACAAAAAAATATATGCTTAACAGCAATAAATTTTAAGCCGTAATACAGAGACCGAAGCGAACTGTCTAAAGCCGCGACATATACTAACTACGAATTATCTAAACCCATAGAAATTTTCATGTTTTAACGAAAAGCATTTTAGAGACACTTGTAAGAAATTTATGACGTACAACTTACTATATGTGCATATCTTATCATGTACGATTGTGTACTGTATTTTGACTAACATTTATGTTTCTAATTTTTTTAATTTTATAATTTTCAGATGCTTATGTGTTTTTCTGTATTTATTTTAGATTTTCTTATATCTACCCTATTCTTGACTTAATTGAAAAATCTGTAAATATAATCATAATGTCATATTAGTACTTATAAAAACTAAATAATTTTGTCAAAAGTAAATATTCTCTGAATCTCAATATTAAAGGCTAAAATGATCTGAATAATTTCCATGAAATCTTTTGAAAATTTTCTAACATATGTCTTTTACAAGAGGTTGGGGTTTGGACGATAATGCCGAAAAAAAACGAAATTTTCGCCCGAGTTCTAAGTCGTACGTCGTAAGTTTCTTACGAGTGTCTTTAAAATGCTTTTGGTTAAAATATGAGAATTTCTCTGGGTTTAGATATTTCGTAGTTAGTATATGTCGCGACTTTAGACAGTTCGCTTCGGTCTCTGTATTACGGATAAAAATTGATTGCTGTTGAGCATATATTTTTTTGTGAACTTTTTCCTATCATGTAAAAAACAACTAAAAACAATAATTTTTTAACAAAAGTGTTTGTGTTTCTCTGTTTTTCAACACTGACAAATATAAAAATGGAAGGTAACAAAGCTATTAATTCAAAAAGAGATTTTGCTTGATACAACAGACTTTGAGATGGAATCGTTAATTGCATATAATGGCTTTAGTTTTGTGTCATAATTTGGAATTTGCAGGAATTAATTTTCAATAAAAAAATAAAAGGATCTGAATTTGGGATTTATTCAGAATTTTTCGCCTTTGTCAATTTTTCCATTTTCAATTAATAAATGAAATATGTACCAAAAAACTAAAATTACTATCAATCATATCTGTTTTTTTTTAGGTAAAAACAATATTTTTTTAATCTAACAATTTATCAATTTTATATCCGTTGTTTTTCCTATAAATAACCCCTGATTAGAAAGTCTAAATTGGTGTGAGGATGGTTTTGGTTGACTCTTTCTTTTTTCTTCCTGTTGTGTACATTTATTGTACATATGTATCTAATGAGCCGAAAAAACAGGTACATAGTCTCAAAGTCTATTTTAAATTGTGAACTTTTTGGGTGTTCTTCTTCAGTACACAAAAAATTTCCATAAGCAAATAGATTTTATTTCGATCTTTAAGAAATCCTATAACATATTTTTATCACCGAGTATAATCCACTTTTCTCAGTTTGTGAACTACATTTCGAAAGTAACTAAAAAAGTAACGATTTTTATAGTTACTGTTACTGAAAAAAGTGTAACTAGTTAACAATTTGTTACTTATTTACAAAAGTAATTTTGTTACTACTATCATTACCAAAAAATTAACTAGTTACAGTAACTAGTAAAAAGAAACTAGTTATTTCCCATTACTAAAAATACATTATGTAGATTAAGTTACGCCCTATTGCCTATTAACAGCAAGGGAAGGGTTTTTATAAGTAGTATAATGACGCACCAGACCATGTATAATCGATGTCGTATCAAAAAGCATCCCGTTTAGTTACTTCCAAGATCTTCACGTTCTCCAAGGAACAAAAACTAGAATCGTTTTTCTTCAATTGAAGTAATCTCCATTGTAGCATGAATGTAAAAGCCACAATTTGTTCATTTTCCTTTTAAAGTTCAACTTTTTCATAATAATATCATATCAAACCATATCATATCACTTAAAAAAAATGTATGAAACATAGGGTAGCTTTCACATTTAAAATTAGTTTTACTACTAGTTAATTTTAGTAACATCCATAGGACAATTCACATTGGAAAAAAATGGATGATTTTTTATCTAGAATTTAAATTTAAGGTACCGGTTTTTATCACGCTATATTTTGGTGAGAAACGGCAGGTGTAACAAATGAACCGACGAACGTTTACCGGCTGTGCGAGCCGCACTGGGGTATATACTCTATCGTGGAGCAGATATCCCATGTGTGAGTTTGGCGTCTGCGCCAAAGTTGTTGACTTCCGTACAGTGGCGCTTTGTGTTAAACGAGCACGGTGCGACTGACCCAACTTCAATTGGAAGGTCATTGTACATGGGTTTTTCTATTGATCATAGTTTCCTGAAATCTTATGAACATTTTAAGACTAAAGTAAAAAACAAAAAAGCACCGGGCGCTTTTCTAAAAAAGTCGATTTTTGCACAAACGAAATGCAAAAACAAGATGTTTCGACAATGAAATGAGATGAAGAGCGCTTGAATTTTTATAAAATTATTCCTTCGTCTGCAAACATGGGTCATTTTCAGCACAAACGGAATTTTAAAGTAAAATATCTCGTAGACAAAAGGAAGGTGGTATTTGGTTATTCCCCCCCCCCCCTAAAAATTCTAGTTAGTAGCAAGGTTCGACCCAGTGAAAAACGTTGAGCGTTGTCCGTTTGTTTACAATTGAGTGTCTCCATGCAAGAACAAGACGTAGAGCAAAGAATATCTTTGCGTAGAGTCATTCTAGCGCGGCGGAGTTGGCACCTGGCGACAAAAAATCCAAACTAAATATTTCGAATTATAAAACATATATTATCGTAGAAAATTACATTCAGCATCTTTTTATCACAAGAAAATCGTATCTTCTTTAGTTTTTTAACAAATTGCAAAAAATGAGTTTTTTTAAAAGTCAATTTTTAATTCAATTTTTGTCTTCAACTCGTGTTCAAATTGACAGTTTTTGGAATTTTTTCACAAAATTTACAAGCAATATTCCTCATAGTATTCTTTTTACGACAGTTAAAGATAAAACTTTTAATCTTCATTTATAACAATATAAAAAATTATTTTCCAAGCGCTTTCATAATTCGTTCCATAAAATGTTTGAGCGTTTCGTTTATCGAGGAAAGTTTCAGCAAACAAAAACTTCCTGTGGAGAAGTTGTTCAAAAAAGTATAGAGAAGTTTTCTGCGAAGGTTTTTTCGAAATAAATCAATAGGTAAAAAACTGTGAGCGCTAAACTTTGAGCGCGCCACTGATCTTCCAAGTGTGTATTATGCCAAGCCGGGATGTTTTGCTGTCAGACTTAAAAATAAATAATGACACTTTAATTGACATAAAATATATAAAACTCTTCTTCAATAAATGAAAAAGAATTTGATGAAACTCACTTCACAAAAATTTAACTTTTTTCTGATGGAGCTGGCGGACAAAATCGAAATTACACAATATTTGCTTTCTTATTGATAACATTATGTATGGATCTAAATATTGAAATCTGTCATATTTTTTCTGTTCGCGGACACTCCTATTGTCTACCTATGTGACCGAAAGTTTGGTTTGTACTCATAAAAAAAGGAAAAAAATAAAGCAAACTGAAACAGCGGTAAAGTATGTTGAATTGATTAGACAGTCTTGCGATCCTCCGTTTATTATGGTAGAATCACATAGTAAACGCCAGGGTATCAAACCGTTGCAGATCATTCTGATTTTCATTTTGAGATCAAAATGACCCACGTTTGGGGATCAAGAAATTAATTTGTACACAACTTCATTCGTATCTCTTGAGTGGCAGTTGTTACTTTTGATTTACATTTCAATTTTCTAGAAAAATTGTTGAGATTATGTTCGAGTATTTAAATAGAATAAGAGATGGGTGGTAGAGAAATAAAATTTGAAATATACAAATTAAATAAAACTACAAATAAGCAATTCTTGTTGCGAGTAAATAAACTAACGAACAAAATTATTTTCAATGTGTACCCCCACAGCAACAGATATTTCGGGATATCCCATTTATGTCCGTGATATCGTGGGGATATTTACGGGATATCCCGTCAAAGCGGAAATTTTGATACCTGGTATGTTTTTGGGATATTAAAAAGCCCCACGAGATGTATCCGAAATTGCAATATCTCTCGTGAGACTTTAGAATATTTTTAAATCATCCAAAAAAATCCCAAATTATTCTATGTATATCCCTGGTAAATTGCAATTTCCGCCTTGACGCCATATCCCGTAGATAACCCTAGGATGTCCCTAGGATATTACGAGACATAAATGGGATATCTTGAAATATCCTGTTAATATAAGGGTAATTTTATGTTATTTCTCTGAATTAGAGCTAGAAATGAATATATAACTTTTGAAAATAAGAATTGTTTAGTCTTATAAGGATACTTTTTCACTGAGAAAAATTTCGGAGTTCAAAACATGATTTCTAAACAATTACAACTCTTATCGACCTCGTTTCTTAACTAAAATCTTGATTGTTTTCCAAGTTAATTTTGCCATAACAAAAAAATGGGAAAAAAGGTGAATAATTATTTTTGTCCATATTAAACCAACTTTTTTCTCAGTTTTTCTTGTTTGGAAAATTAAATCAAAATATATTGAAAAAATGAGTTGAAATTGCTGGCTAGTTATAAATTCCAGATTTCTTGATGTTCGAAAGCTTGCGATGTGTCGAACGATTTTTTTTTTCCCATTGAAAAAATCCTTGTGTTATTTTCGGGCAAGATTTACTCATAAAAATCCTCGAGTTTTCAAATTCCTCCAATATGAATTGACTAACTCACGGATTTCCTCGAAGAATCTAAAAAACCTCGCGGATTTTCTCGCACAAATCCTGTCTGAAAATGACACACAGATTAAGGATGAGTGAAATTACTCTGCTCTAAATGGTAAACTTAGAAGCTGATTTTTTGTTACTAACCTTCAAAGGTAATTAATTCTGAACGCCACAGACCTCTACGCAAAATTTTGGTGTAGCTTTACTAGTCCAGCTCCAGCTGATAAAATATTTTTGTTTATTTAGGTTCCGTCCGCTCAGATATTTCCTTGTTAGATCCCTGGAAAAAAGTTATGACACGCAATTACAGAGGTGATTAAAGATATGAGTCGTTGATAAAACATGTGTCACATCTGAAGTTTATAAGTTTGGACAGGTTTGCGATCTCGAAAATCGGATCATCTTGATACACAATTTGCGGGTCAAACGAAAAATCCTGAAACTGCAAACAATATTTTTCACGATATTGAAAAACCTTTTAAGGGAAACGTACGAATTCCGAAAGATATGAGAATCAGCCAGACTTGTGTGATTAAATATTCACCGAACAGCAATGTTCATTATAGTATGTTATAATCAGCACTGTGATTTAAGCCTGTGATTACAATGATCTCGTTGAATATTTATATAAATTATGAATATAAGTATTCGCTAGATGAATTAAAATTTGATATATTTTATGTCAATGAAAGCGTTATTATTTATTTTCTAGTCTGACTGCCATATTACCCGTCTAAACGGCAAGGCTCCCCGACTTGGCATAATACATGCTTGGAAGATCAGTCACACTTAAAGTTTAGCGTTCACAGTTTTTTACTCATTGATTTATTTCAAAAAAGCCTTTACAAAAAACTTCTCTACTCTTTTTTAGAAAAAACCTCTTTATACTTTTTTGAACAACTTCTTCACCGAAAGTTTTTGTTTGCTCAAACTTTCCTCGATAAACGAAGCACTCAAACATTTTGTGGAACGAATTATGCAATAGCTTAGAAAATAATTTTTTATCCGTTTATTTTCTGATGTGTAAGGATAACGCGTTGAAAATACTTTTAATAAAGTTCTCTTTCCAAATGTTGAAGATTTAATTGATAAATTTCATAAAGTAAATATCATTTACAGAATATCATGTTTAAACTGCAAGATGATATACATTGGGCAATCCTGCAGACAATTAGCTGTTAGAATTAAAGAACGTGAAAAATATGTAGAAATAAAAACAAAGATAATACAGCATTAGCAAAGCATGCTGTGGACTTGAGCACGAGTTGAAGACGAAAATCAAATTAAAAATTGACTTCTAAAAAAACCCATTATTGCAATTTGTTAAAAAAAGTCAGCTGTGTGCCCAAAGTGACTCATCTTTTCAGACCGCGTTAGTGCTTTTCGGAATTAGTGCGAATATTTCTTCTGTGTTTTTTTCGCATTTTTTTAGATCCTTATCACACATGTAAAGTTGATTTATAATTAGAAAGCGTTCTTTGCTCCAGAAAAGTTTTTTGAGGCAATTTTTTATATTATAGACTCGATTACATAGACAAATAACTGCGAGAAATTCATCATTTTCAGGTGCTTCAATAATTCAACTTTTTAAAACCGCCGTTAAAGCCACCATATGTTTCTGAAAGCCCATAACCTTAGCTTCAAAATTCTGCAAGGCTTTCTTTATTTCATTTATTTATTGCGGAGAAATGCATTTGCTAACAAATTATCATTTCTCATGTATTTTTAATAAATTTCAATTTTTATTGCAGAAATTTTTTAACATTACACTTTATTAACAATACTGTCTTATAGAAAACAAATGAAATGAAAAAAAATGGGCGGACAGGGATTTACCAACCGGCCCAGTTAAAGTCTTGCAGGTTAGCCCTAAAAGTAGTTTTACGCAATTTTTTAAAAGTTCATTTCAAGGAATATTCAAAGCTTTCAAACGTTTTGAGGAATTTAAAAAGATTTTATAGATTTTAAGATAATACAAGGGATTCCACAAAAATTTATTAAGGGATTTGATATTATTTCAAAGATTTCAAGGGGCTTTGAGAAATTCTAAAAATAATGGGTTTGCTCTGGTAGAGGGGATGGTGGGGTTCTTTATGTAAACATTCTTAACACAGTCATGGACAATGCATGCATTGTCTTGTGTCACAAACTTCCCGATAGTCTAAGCTACAATCAGCTGGGAGCATAAAATGCACAACAG
>JAUMHM010083990.1:0-12796 GCA_032362435.1 Melikaiella ostensackeni | reverse complement strand
TTAAGTATGCGCAAAATATATTTATTTCGAAACGTATAGTAAATACTAAATTATGTATCTAATTTTTGCATGAAACTTACTGTTATTAATAAATAACAAAAGCAATGCTTGATTAAACAAATATAATTTTTTATGACATTTATAATTAGGAACATTGTATTCAAATAGTATAATCACATTCGAGAATCACTTTGATTAAACCAATCACATTTTTAAAGCTGCATTCGCCGCAAGACATATTAAATTATATATTTAATTTTCGGAATGCCACTTATTGTTCATAAATAACAAGAGTAAAAATGCTATACTATTTGCAACAATATAACTAATCAATCACATTCCTTAAACAAGTACAGTTTTTTATGATACATTATTCGTTGCCCTAGCCAAATAGTGAATTAACTTCTCATTTATTTTATAAATAAAACCGCATTGTTTTTATTTAGAACAATCACATTCGGGATTAACATTAATTAGACCAATCACATTTTAAATGTCATATTCATCTTAGTAAATATTAAATTATACATTTATCATAAATCATGCACATATACACACATCGTGTAAAAAATGTTCTTCACAGACTTCCATCCCAGGTTTTAAAACATAATCTTTCCTGGGAATCACTTTTTCCCATTCTAACAGTCTATCTGTTTCGGATAGAACAAAAAACGATGAGATTTTTCTTTATTGGAGCTGTACCCCGAATTACAATTCGGTACTATACACTTGCCCCTTTTGTGTTCATAAAAACTGCCACTAAACATTATAACTTAATGCTGAAAACGCATCATCACTTCATTATTGTAATATCATTACATTTTTAATTATTATTATTATTATGGCATACGAGCTAATGTTAGACCGTGTTAAACCAGGGCCGATGCGCGTCCGCGCTCTCTGACGGAATTTCTAGGCATCACCCAGTGCAAGTCATATATTTACGGAAATCTTTTCAAGGAGTCGGATAGGGGCTCCTCACTCGCACGCTTTTCGCGAGAGAAGAAGACATCAGATCGTAGTGCGCATGCGCCACTACTTGAGATGCTGGGGTGCTATTCTCGAGTATCGTTCAACTTTCTTAACATGCTAAAATTTTAGAGTGGTCTTTTATTTAGAACACTAAAACTTCTAGAGCGCTGTTGGTATTCTGGAGCACCACTCTAAACTGTTTCGAAATTCGAACGGAATAGAATGAAAAGTGGGGCACCGTTTGTAGTGCGACGTTGCCGATGTGTATTTTCAAGTGGGAGTGGTAAATTGACCAATGACATGGCGAGTAGAGGAGTGAGTGAAACGTTGGGGGTATGTTGACTCGATGTTACCATAGTCGTGATTATTGTTGATGGACTTTGACTTTTTAATTTTTGAAAAGTATGTATTTCTTAGAAGATGAAAAACCGTTAAGTGTGATTATTATCAACCATTGCAAATATTCATGAGCGTTTGTAGAAATTCATAACTTTCTACAAAAAACGATGAAAAAATATGAAAACTAAATGTTCATTTTGAAGTGATATTTCTATTCTTGGCAGGAAATTTTGCATATCTTTATAATTGTGTGTATGTAATTTTCTAAATGAAAAATTATGAAAAACTACAACCAGCTTTTGCAAATCGGAAACTTTCCTTTTTTTCTGTAGAAATTTGTATTTTAAAAAAATCCTCTTTAGAATTATCGAAAAAGTAAACCTTCATTTTGCAGATATAAATTTTCCTTTTAATTTCGTAGAAAATAGTATTTATTTATAAATGCGTTTATAGAAATTTTTATGTTTAAAAGAAACTATATATGAGAACCTCCATCGAGCATTTGAAAATAGTAAATTTTAGTCCTTTTTTATAGAAATTTATAATTAAAAAAATAATAACCTATTCAAAATTATCAAAATACTAAAAACCTTCATTTTAGAGTCATACAGTTTCCTATTTTGAGCAGAAAATTGTATTTATTCATAAATGTATGTAGAATTTCGCAATTTTCTGAAAAAAATATGAAAAACTCCAGCCAGCTTTTGTAAATTGCAGGGATCACAGTCCGTTCCCTTTTCACCTAATAAACTTTTTTCAAGTTTGAAAAATCTCCTCAAACACCTAAAGTCGTGATTTTTGATCCAATTTCCCCTTTTTTGAAAAAGCTTTGGTTCATTTTTCAAGAACCATAAACAGAATTTCAAGACATTAGAAAACAAGACGATTTGAAAGAGATTCTTTTTGATATCAGTTTCAAATATTTCCTAAACGATTTATTTGCTTATTTTGTTCAAAACAGGGCCTTGAATGCTTTAAATTCCTTATATTAAAAATAAAAATTTTGTATTTTCAACAAAATAGATAAATTTTCGACCAAAAGAATTAATTTACAATAAAAAAAGACGAATTTTCAACTAAAAAAGATAAATTTACAACAGAAAATGGAATAGTTAAATTTTAAGTTAAAGAAATTAATTTTGGGCAAAAACAGGAATTCTCAATAAAATAGTTGACTTTTTTAGACACAAAAATGATTTTCTAACAAAAACATAAATTTTAAAATTAAAAAGACAAGTTTTCAACCAAATAGTTAAATTTTCAACCAATAAAGGATGAACTTTCGACCAGGAAGAATAAGTTACTACCCTGAAAGAACAATTTTAAACCAAACAGTTGAATCAAATAAATCAAATAGTTCAAAAAATATTTGGATTGAAAACTACTAACTACTACTACTACTACTCTAAATCGGAAGGATATGCGCAAGAAACCTGAAATTCTTTTTGGAATTTTAAAGGTAGGCGCGACAGACTTTAAGATTTTTCATGCCTATGTTCAAACGTAGGTGCGACAGATATTGCTCAAATCTAAAAGGTAGGCGCGACAAACTTTAAGATTTCTACCGAAGGGTTAAGAAGTTAAGGTAAAGGGACGTTGCGGGTTGCCCGCCCTCTTCGTTCTACAAAGCATTGGCCCAGTTAAGAAACGAAACGCCTCGGATGATGCATCTCGGCCCGCTGGCCAAGATGCTCCTTTTGCTGATGCCAATGTCGTACAGTTCACAGCTCACAGTTCACAGAGTTCGTAGCTTCACTACAAAAGCTGAAATGGGAGTTCACAGGCGTGCGATACATCCTGAGTTTGCCGACCAACTGGCTAGAACTCATAGGATGAAAGAGAGATGGGTTGAAGAAGAAGAGAGGATCATGGCGAGAAGGGAAGCGGAGTTGAAATTTATAGGTGTCAGGGACATTAATGAAACGCTTGTGCAGGAATTTTCCAGCATAACAGCGTTTGCAATAAAATCACATAGGCACCTTGATAACTATAAAAGGATAGTAATAGAGAACATGGAGCAAGTAAGGCAGGAGCAAGATCAGCTGCAAGGTGAGCGTCAACGACCCGAAACACCTAGAAGGAGACGAGGCAGGCGCTCACTTTTAGAAGCTCCGGATGAAAACCTAGAAGATCCCTTCTTGGTTTACTTTGCGTCTATAGAACCGCCTAAACAAGACGATTTGACTTTTGGAAAGCATGAACTTCATCGGATAAGTTCGGATGTTAGTTCGCGAAGCAAAGAGGATATTGCCACTAGACTAGCTCTCTATTTAAAACACATTATGCCACCAGTAAAGCCGGGTTTTCTGAATATAAGAGTTTCTCAAGTTCAAGGGCAACTTTCCAAGCGTAAGAAGCGCAGAATAGAGTATGCAAGGGTACAAAACCTATACAAGAAAAACAGGAGAAGGTGTATTGAGAGTATTCTAAATAATGATGGTGAAGTGAAACATCAACCACCAAAGAGGATAATAGAGCCCTTCTGGGTCCAAGTTCTCACGCAAGAATCTCGCCAATCACCTTAATTCTGGATGGCAGAAACTGAAATAGATAATTTATGGATTCCAATATCCTTGGAAGAAATAGAAGATAACATGCTAGGAACAAGAACGGCACCAGGTCTTGATGGGATGACGGGAAGGGATAATGCTAAGATATCGAAAAGTATTTTGTTAATTCTTTTCAATTTAATCCTATGGACTGAAAAGTTACCACAAAGTCTTTTGGCATCAAGAACCATATTTATACCCAAAAAGAGATATGAAGACCAGGCTGACAAGTACAGACCAATTACTATTGCCTTGGTTTTAGTAAGAGGTCTGCACAGAATTCTTGCGAAAAGATTAGAAAAAACCATAACGATCGATTCGAGACGAAGAAGGTTTAGGAGTCATATCAATGGCTGTAGGGACAATGTGTTCCAGCTTGATATGATTTTGAAGCAACATCACCAATCATTTAAACATTTGTATATGGCTTCAATTGACGTTGCGAAGGCATTTCCATCAGTCTCTAATAAGCAGCTTGGCAAACTTCGTATCTCAAAGTGGAATGGCAATTAATGCCGATAAGAGCTTTCCTCTCGGTTTTAAGCCTTCCAAAAGGGATAAAATATCTACGATGGATGCAACCACCCAATTTAAAGTTGATGGAAGGAACCTAAAAACATGAAGCGTGGAGATTCATGGACATGCCTTGGTATTCGATTTACGTGTGCCGGAAGAGAAAAAGTCAAAGTGCGAGAAGTCTTAGTAAAAGACCTAGAGAGCCTCACTAAAGGTCCTCTGAAACCGCAGCAAAGACTGTTTGCTCTGCGGACAATGGTGTCACCAAAGGTGAATCGTCAATTAGCTTTAGGAAATGTTCTTCTGGGTGTATGCAATTGAGACCTTGAATCACGTGATTCAAAGATTCCATAGGACCCATGTGAAAAGAGTAGACAGGCATGAAGCGGTCAGCAAGTATGTCATAAATAAATTACGCAATCAGGGCTACGAAGACATCGCTGAAGCGAAAATAAACACTGAGGAAGGGCATCGGAAGCCGGATATCATCGCTACCAAAAACGATGTTGCGTTGGTAATTGATGCGCAAATTGTGGGTGAGCAATTCGATCTTCGAAAGGCTCACAACCACAAGAAGCGTTATTATGGAAATAATCCAGGAATAAAAGTATACTTGTTAGATATGTCTAATCCTAATGCCGAAATACTCTTCAGCTCTATTACTCTAAATTGGAAAGGAGTATGGTTTGCACATTCTTCAGCAGATCTTCAAGGATGGGACTTCACTAAGAACGATGTGAAGATAATATCGTCGCGTATCATTAATGTTGGTTATTCAGCATTCCGGCACTATATTAATGTGGGTGACGCCTCCCGGATCAAAAGCGTAATAATAAGGAGTTAGGTTTAGTGGGTATTGCCAAAATATGATTGAGTCCCACACTCAGGCAGCTTCAGAGACTTACGAAACATATAAAACAAACATCCAATCCAGACATGGAAAAATTAGTCGCGTACATATTTGCTAGACATGATACAAAACGTGTTACTAAACGATACATTAAAGCCGTACACAAAGCTGAAACAGATAGCTTCAAAAACTTTGTCACAAAAGAGGGTAATGAAAATCCATGGGGTATTTGCTACAAACTACAAACAGGCAAACTTAAAGTGCAGGACGTGCATGTTAACCTCAGGAAGAACACAGGGTACACAAAGACGGCAGAAGAAACTGCCCAGTTTATATTAAATAAACTTATACCTGATGTGCCTCCCATCGACTTGGATTCAAACCCTGAAGGCAGAGGGCATGTCTACCCAGCTCCCCTGAGGAATGAACAAGAGTTCAGAGGAGGTGAGTGGATCATTAAAGGCTCTGCGAAATGGAAGGGCCCCAGATCCGACCTTATTGAAGTCGAGATACTAAAAATAGCCTGTCCAATCGTGGGAGATGCATTAGTGAAACTACTTAACGCGTGTCCAGAACATGGAGTTTTCCCAGCAGCATGAAAGCGTGGGTCGCTCCGTGCACTTCATAAAGGGGGAGGCAAAGACAGAACAGATCCAAGATCCTACAGACCACTGTGTTTGCTGCCTGTACTCGGAAAGTTACTAGAGAAGTTGATTTTGCGTAGATGAAGTAACACTGTTCTGGCCGAGGGCAAAATCGCGGACAGACAATTTGAGTTTAGAACAGGGTGATCCACAGAAGATAATGGCATATGCAGACGATCTAACTACACTAATAGCTGGTAATTCAAGAGAAGTATTAGAGAAAAAAGGAGAACAAGTTGTCGATTTAATAAGTGACTGATGTAGGTCGGCAGGATTGCAGCGTTCCGAGAGTAAGATAGCAATCATGTATGTGAAATACATTCCCCGGTCTCTGAAGTCGTTTGATCAGATAGAAATTGTAAGAAAAGATAGAATAAGTATGCGACAAAGAAACAAAAAACTGAACCAGACATACAGAAACAGTAGCGGTAAATGCACAGACAGACACCTGACCATTCGATTGAATGGAAAAAGCTTTAAGTACGTTAGAACATTCAAGCTACTGCTCTTCGGTGTGGCCCAGACATACAGAACTGTGTCAACTGATGCGCTCCCTGTAGTGGCTGGGGTTCTGTCGATCCGCATAACACTCGAAGAAAGAGTGATGCCGCCATTAGTAAGAGCCGGTTGTGAAGCCGGTTGTGCAGCCAAAATCGGCAATTTAATTATACCTGCAGGCACTTTGCCACGTGAATGTAATAATGATATAAAGAAAGGAAGCTTTCCAACTCTGGCAGGCGTAGTGTGAGCTGGCGGCGCACGGTAGAGTGACAATAAAGGTTCGCCATTCGCTGGATGCTGGGCCATTACGTAACGCAGTTCATCACTGGACATGGGGACTTTGCCTCATGGTTGTTCTTGCACGGAATAATCACCAGTGAGACTTTGTGATTGCGGGTCTGAAGAATTGATACAGCACGTTCTTACAATTTGTCCCAAGTATCAGATTCAAAGGGCAGCACTCTGGTCGGCGTTGAAGGGCGAGCAAAGGGAGTGACCGAACGTAGCTAGCCTCTTGGTTAGCGAACAAGCTTACAAACCCTTTGCAAAATTCGCCAGGGAAGTCCTCACTTTCAAAGAGCCAAGAACTTAAACATATTCGTATATATAAAATAAACTCAAGAACGAAAAGGTGAAGCGGCTCCTCGCTCAGTTGCTTGCAAATGGGCGAGAAGAAGCTGGGAACAGGTCCTTCCTCGCTGGTTCCCTGCTGGTAATGCTTTCAGGTTCACTTGTGCGCCTGCAAGTAGCTAATCTGTTCCCCTTGAAAGAGGCACCTTGGGTCTTCTCGTTTGACTTGATTCCGTATCGAGACCCTTTGTTCCTGTCTCTTTATTGAATCTGCAAATACTTTTTATTCACCACTCCCTTGTGACGGCAGGTAGTAGATTTGACTCCCCGCGTAGGGGAGAGAAATAGAGACAGCTCTTTGCTACGAATTTCTTTTCTTCGAGAAACCAGTACTTAAGTGTTCCTACACTGAAAAAAAATTCTTGGATCCAAAGAAATGCATTTCTTTGTCTCCATTTATTTGTACCAAGAAAATTGTCCGCTCAAATTAATTAAATATTGTTAAAAACTAATAAACTCGTGCATTACTTCAAAGAAATAATTTTTTTGGGTGCTATTTCTTTGAGCCAAAGCAATACTTCTTGACTAATGAATATGTGGTCATTTTGATTCAAGGAATTGTTTTTTTTATAACTAAAAACCTAGTTTCCATGAATCTGGCTTTTGCCCCCAAAGAAATTTTTTTTTATTTTAATGATTTTGAATCATTGAGTTTAAAAACGTCCTATTTAAATTTTGTCCCAGCAAACGAAGTCACAGAAAGTTCCTTAGCTTTCCTTACTGAGAAGGACATTGAATTAATGATTCCATTATTTGGCCCACGAGCGTTGTGTCGTTCGAAATGGTCGCAGCTTACAAGCGTAAGTGTTGAAAAAACGGTTTTTTAACATACGTACTCAAATGTAAATTGTAAACGTTTCCTTTGTCTTATTTTTGGTTTTTCCTCATAATTAAAAGTACAGTTAACTGTAATACTTTTGCATTCAATAATTTTCTGGATACAATTTTTTTTAAAGCATCATTCTTTTTAAAACCTGTATTTTAATATAGGCACCCCACAGTTTGAATGATAAAAAGGAAGAAAAACGAAAAATTGACGAGGGGATTGAAGAAGTCCATTCCAACGACGATCTTGATGCTTCAATAGCAAAAAAATCTCTCAATTCCCATTATCGGAAAACACTGCCCCACGTCGAAGAAATATTTCAAAAGAATAAACTAGGAAGAACTATTCTAAATAATCGTGCATCATCGAAGTCTTATTGTCTCTCTGACAAAGCTAGGGATATTATCATCAGTATAGTTATAGAAGCGGTTGTCAATGAAGAGACCCCGTAAGCCTATCAAATTTTGATATTTTAGTAGTAGAGTAGTACATTGATGAACTTTTTGTATGAGCTTGAATAATATTTAAAGATTGTATTCAGTAATATATTAAAGGCACTGTCTAGTAATACGGATTTGTCTGTAAGAGTAACCGGTCAAACATACTAGTATTACGGAAGTTTCCGTAATACTAGCCCTGGACAGTTCGTATATTAAAATATATTTTCGGATCAGAATGACATATTCTAAAACAATAATTTTTTAATGAAAAGCTTATGTTTCCTTATTTCATGCTTACCGTACTACACAGTGTCGTTGTAAATAACTGTACGTGTTTCGTTGCATTGTTAGACATTCTTCTTCATTTTCACGTTATTTTCAGAGTGATCTATGACCTATTGAAGAAATTAGCTGAAGAGATAGTAGAACTTTTCCCAACAGAGGTAGTGGCTATCTATTATATTCCAGCGATAAAAAAATGCGATTTAACTACCGGAAAATACATTCCACCACGTGGAAGCTTAGTCAACAGGTGGAGAAATTCTGTTACCACATTGAAATCGCTCACCGAAAATGCAATTGGTAGCACGCAAATTTTACCTGAAAATTTGTCGGAAGGTTTGCTCGTTTCATTCCTTTCCTGCAAATCATTAAATATATGTGGAGTATACTAATTTTATTCCTTGACTTCATGTTGAACATTTCATTCAGAAAACGAAGCAGAAGTCGAAGAAAGTATCAACTTTCTACGTAAGAACAAAGCACCGTGGAATTTGGTTGAACAGCACTGGAAACGAACAGTGGCTCGACGTCGCAGAGATATACTTCATTACAGAGAAAAACGTGTTGCTAAAGTATTCGAGGATTGGCAAATTTTGAGGCATTCTCATGGTTATAAATTGATCGTCAAAGATTATCTCAAAATAGGGCTCAAAGCACTAGATAACGGTATTGATAATTGGTCTACCTTATTTGATTTCCTCCGAACGAACAAATCACTGAGGATTAAAGATGGAACAGGTGCTGACTTACTAAATATGCTAGAAGAACAACTAAATGAGGGCATGTAACTTCTTGTAAATTTTGTAATATATACCAGATATTGAAAGAATATTTCATTCAATTTTTATATGAAATTTGTATAATTTTTTGCCGCAGATGGTAAAACATCAATCCAACTAATGTTGTTAGCACACTTCATGGCACCGAGAACAGTATTAAAAATTAAGAAGGAAACTTGGAAAATATCAACTGGTGACTGCAAGGACAGCATAATTTTGCATGTAGAGGTAGTTTCCCAAACTAATATTATTTTCAGTATTCAAATCTTTTTGAAATATATTAAGTCTTTTGACATCTATGTAAAATCATTGAAATCTTGTGAAATCATTGAAATCTTTATGAAAATTAAAAATTTCATTTTAAAATTGTTCAATTCTGAATGTTGAATTGGTTAGATGTTTGAGGGTCGTCGACCATTATGTCAATGTGAATGAATGTTCAAATTGTTACAGTAAATTTTAAATTTAATAAAAAGAGGATCTTTTTCCGCCAATAAAAATGTTTAATGTTTGTTATTACAAAAAATAGGACAAATAAGTAGAAATTAGCTATAACATCTTGAACATCTAAACGCTCAATCTAAAAAAAAATGTTAAACGCCAAAAATTTTAGAAACGTTTCGCATTAGATCCGTCAATTTGGAAATTCTTGTTTGGATACTTCAAATTATAAATTGTTTGGTTTAGAATGCTTGAATTTCAAGATGTAAATGACCGAGATTTTCTTTATGAGTCTTGAGTAGCTACTCTAATATTGCTTTTAATTTTCGTATCTTAAACTTGTGAACATGTACAAAAATTCTAATATTAAAATATTTTAGGCTGCGGCAGACATCACAAAGCTACAAGAAGAGAGGCGCGCATACATGTTCGAAAAGCAATTGCCCTTGCAGGCTTATATCATTGTCATTGGATCAAAACTCTCTACGAATAATGAATCTTACGTTGCCATCGACACCACACTCTACAGTGTGGCTTCAATGCAGGAAGCTTTGGATGTTTGTTTTAAGGCGTTCCACGTTCTGCACGCCCGATATCCGACGGAAAGTAGTCACATCTGGTTGGTTTTGCAGAAAGGTCTGTACGAATGCAATACTGAGTGGGACACCTCAGTTTCTTACGTAGAAAATTTAATAAGTCGGCACACTGCACAGGTGAAACAAATTGGAGATTCCAATGATGCAAATTAAATCGTTTTTCCTTTATATGATGTGCTCATCAGATTTGTAATCTGTTTCAAAGTAAAATATCGTTCCTTATGATTTATATCTTATTGCTAGGTGAATAAAAAATAGTAGGAAATACTATATGAAGCAAGTGGACTGTTTGCTGCGGGGAACATACGTATGGGTTGAACACGGAATTTGAGTCAAATCCCAGAAATTAGTATTCTAAATAATTTCTTACAGTTTTTATGAATATGTATCCTTGCGTTATCTGCATTTTCAAATTCAAACGCGTTTTTGATTCACGTTAGAACATGAGATAAAGGTCAACTAAACAACGAAGTTAGTTGCCCCTTTCAAAACTGTTATTCAAGAAAATTTGGCAGTATTTTTGCGTTAAAGGAACACTTTGCGACCCATAACGAAGGTCCTGATCCTTCTATTCAGCAACAGCTAAAGAATGTCATTAAAAATGATAAAAAACTGCTTCCCATCGATTCTAATGATTTAAATTCACTTCTCACTCAAGATGACGTATTTAACTTTGAAGAATATGAAAAAATAGTTAATTTGAAAACTGACATGGTTGTAAGTAAATTATTCGCTCGAAAAATGTTACCTAGAAGTCACGTCCCTGAAATTATAGAAGATTTTGCTTCATATTATACCTCTATTCTCTTAGATCCGATAAAAAAAATTTGCGACAATATCAATTCAACAGAAGTACGTAAAATTCAGAATATATTAAATATTGTTGAAAAATCTTTTCAACCGCATAAAAGCGAATATCTAACGTTCAAACGTTTCGAAGATTTGGGACATTTAATCAAACCTATGGAAGATATCATAGTAGATACAACAATTAAAGCTAAACGTATCGAGGGAAGAGTTAAGTCAGGTCTTAGTGAAGTAGAGTTAGCAATTGTACCGATAAAAACCATTTTAAAAATGTTTTTGGAATTACCCAAAGTTTTTTCTTTGATAATCGCTCATATTAATAAGTGTCGAAATAGCGAAAATTTTATTTCGGTGATTCAAAGTGACTTGTGGAAGGAAACCGAAAAAAGATTCGAAGGGAAGGATGTACTACTCGTACCTCTAGAAGTTTACTTTGATGATCACGAGATCAATAACGCTATTGAATCACACAAAGGCGATCATGAGATCGGAGGAACTTACGATGCTATTGCTTGTTTGCCAGACGAATATAAAAGTATGCTTGAGAATATTCTAATTTTTCCACTTCACCACACAAAAGACCATAAATCTTTAGGAAACTTTTCTTTATTTAGTCATATAAGTGATCAGCTAGTAGATTTGGAACAGAATGGGATAAAATTAAATTTAGATGGAGAGCGTAAGAGAGTTTATTTTGCTTCAATTGGTCTTCTCGCTGACAACTTGGGGGCGCATACAGCACTAGGCTTTGTTAAAAGTTTTAATGCCACTTATCCTTGTCGAATATGTCTTGCACTTCAAAAAGATTGCAATCAAATGGTAATAGAAGATCCTAATCTTTTACGCACTACAGAAACTTATGAAAAAAATTCTTCTGATCTGAGTTGTGACGTTACTGAAACTTGTATTTTTAATCGAGTTCCGAATTTTCGTGTCATCAAAAATAGTATACTTGGACTTCCAACATGATGTTCCAATAGGCGTATGTAGATACGAAGTTCCGAAAATTCTACGGCGATTTATAAAGGCCGGTTTTTTCTCCTTAGCAGTTCTAAATTCCAGACTCATGTACTTCGATTTTGGAAAAAGCTCTGATGTAAATGTTCCACCTAAGATAACCGAGAATGACCTTAGTTCAGAATATTTAACAATTTCGTCATCAGAAATGTCAACCTTAATCAGGTATCTTGGATTGATAATAGGTGATCTTATTCCTGTTAACAATGAAGTATGGGAGATTTATACGCTTCTGAAAGAGATTATATGCATCATAATGGCACGTCAATTCCATCCTCAGGAAACTATTCAACACCTCAGAACTTTGATAAAAAAAACATCATTCTTTGTATTTAGAAATATTTAAAGAAAACCTTACACCAAAACATCACCATTTAGTGCATTACCCGTCTCTGATGCTGAAGTTTGGTTCTCCTGTGCAATTTTCGTGTGACAGATTCGAAGGTAAGCATAAAGAATCGAAGGATTACAGTAAAGTCATAACTTCAAGAGTAAATCCAGCTTATTCCTTACTCTTAAAGCATCAACTGAGATTGTGCTATAGGTTTCTGTGTAATAGAGGTTTTGAAATACGATTAACTTTTGGAGGTACAAACATGCATGATTT
>JAUMHM010083989.1:0-12797 GCA_032362435.1 Melikaiella ostensackeni | reverse complement strand
CCATCTCACGGTTGTGAGGCGTGGCCATGGGTGTGATTTACCGCGGTTCTACTGGGAGCCGGTGTCATTTTCATGGAGGGCAGTCGCTCCCAGGGGGGCCCTGCGGTGATTGCTTGACCAATTTTTTGAATTATATATATATATATATTTATGTATGTGGGAAAAGTGACTACATTTTGAAGTCCTTTCTGACAGTGTAATATCTATTCGCATTCTTGATCTAGATCGAGAAGCGGATTATGTGTACCCTGTTTTACAGCCGTTACCATACTATTCCTAAAGCTTCGCTTTAAGGTATTCAATTAAATATACAGTTTGGGAAGTGTGATCAATAAAATCGTCGATACTTAAGGTATCGGGGGGGAGCGGTAAGAGCGTGTTAGTGAGCGTTACTTATGCACACTGAATTTAATATTTGTTTAAAAAAGAAATATTTCTATAACCTAATTGTTCTCATTTCTTTCATTTCTATTTTTTTAACCACTTATATCTAAAAAGAAAAGTATAAAGAGCAAGTTTTATTTTCTGTTTCCATTCTACATGCCCAAAGTTCCAGTTACAGTCACCTCCGAAGAGAATCGGACTAAACGAAAAGCTCCTAGCGTCTTCTCACCCCTTAATTTTCATATCGATTCCCTTTTTTCCTCAAATGATTGTTTGCTTGAAATTTGGAGTTTAAATAAGGAGCAGATTTTTCCCAAGGTTTTCAGTATTTATCCACGCTCCGCAGTGGTTAGTTTATGGGGCGAATACAAAACCTCAGGGTCAAAGCTTGAATAGTAGTTTTTGGAGGCGAGGTGAGATACAGACAGACGTTAGTGTGAGACTATAAGGGTTTCCTACAAAATCCTGAAAGGTAATTTCGAGCTCTCCACAGTGTTTAATGTCGATATATTATGAATTTCAAGTGGAATAAAGACTGGAAAAAATTGAAAATAAGAAAGTTGACCTAAGCTACCCTTATGAGTAAAAAACAACCGCTCAAAAATTACGTCACACTGCTAGGGTTGGGGAGGGGGGTAACATATTTTGTAAAGATTTGTGACGTAGGGGAGGAGTGGTTAATGCAGAATGTGAAATCGCAATCGGAAAATACAAATGTGTTTAACCATTTTTTTTAAATGCTTGGAAAAATGAAAATCAGTTAACTTACTTCACAAGTAAAGTATCTACATATTATGTTTATTTGTTTTTTTGCCTCATTTTAGGCGTTTATCAAAATGAGTCGTAGATTCTAGGGTGAAAAAAGGAAAGATAATGGAAATTTAAGATTTTATTGAAATCTCTGGTAATTTATGGAAATTTACGGAAACTTTCGACAATTAATGAAAACTGATGAGAAAGTTGTAGGAGGTTTTGGAAATTTGTGAGATTTTTTACAAATTGAATTTTTACAAATGATAGTCTATGGAGATTTCTAAGCTTGTCAAGTTTTTATTCACGGTTGAAATTCATTGTCACATTTTCGTAGAATTGAATAGTCTTCTTCCATCTTAGAGAGCAAACTGCAGCAGACTGGTGCCCTTCTCAGAATACAACACAAACTTATCATAACTTCTTTGGTTCTGGCTTAGTTTTCATACTTTCCTTTGCATGACCGAAATTTTGTGGGACTGACGTTGTGAATGGACACTCCACCTGATGGCGATTTAGCTGCTTAATTTGGACATGATTTTATACTGATAGAATAAATTTCTCGCATCAAGGTGGAATTTTGTGTATACTTTCAACAATGAATAATACAAATAATAATGTGGCCTCAGATAGGATTGTAACTTCTACTGACGAAAAGCATGTTGTCGGAAAAATTTTAGGCGATGAATGGAGATTAGGTGTCTGGAATGCTAGAGGTGTAAATGATCTTAAGGGAAACGAATTGCGGGATACAATGCGCACTAGGAAGCTAGATATTTTGACTGTACCGAAAACAAAGAAGAAGGGATGTCAAGTAAGAAACATGGAGAACGGACTCGAACTTTGGTCAGGAGTAGATAATGAATCATATGGTACTCAAAGAGTTGGTTTGGTTATGAATGAGAGACTAGAACAACATGTCAAAACGTATGAATGTGTATTGCCTAGATTGCTGTGACCTAGAATGAAAGTGGAAATCAGAAGACAATTTATTATAGCGTGCTACGCTCCAACTGATGATGACAAGAGGGATGTAAAAGATAACTTCTGGGACTCGTTAAATGATGTATTAGATACTTGCGATCCTGGCGAAAGAATAATTTCACTCGGAGATATGAATGGCTGGGTTGGTGTGCAACGCAAATGTACGGACAGAGTACTGGGCCAGTATATATTCTATATACTATATACTATATATTATACCTTATACATTATACTAATGGGCCATTTCGGAGACCCAAAAACGGGGTCGGGACAAGCCTACACAAGGCAAACCTCCCCACGACAAGGCTTCCCAAGTCAGGTCCTCCCAGGGCATTACCTCCAACAAAAACTAGCGTCCACACGTCATGTTCGCCCACTTGCTTAAGGCTTCCCTACGAATCCCTTCCCTGAAAGAAAAGACCTCTAAGGACAAGTCCTCCCAAGAAGAGAACTCGGGTCCATATCATCTTGTGCATCACTTCCCAAAGTATAAAAATATCTTCGGGCTCAGGCTATATCGGGCATGTCTTCCACAGGGTGGCAATTTTGGACATTATTCCCCAAAGTGAAAAAACGCATATTAGCTGTATGACAATATCGGAAATATCTTCCCATAGAGTGGCAATTTAGGACATCACTCCCAAAGTGACAAAATTCAAATTGGCTGCCTGGCAATATTGGGTATGTTTGCCCACAGGGGACAAATTTTGGACATCACTCTCCAAGGTGAAAAAAACTTAAATTAGCTGCCTGACAATATTAGGCATGTCTTCCCACAGCGTGTAAATTTAGGACATCACTCCCAAAGTGACAAAATTTAAATTAGCTGCCTGGAAATATTAGGCATGTCTTCCCATAGGGTGGCAATGTAGGACATCACTCCCCAAAGTGAAAAAAACGCAAATTAGCTACCTGGAAATATTGGATATGTGTTCGCACAGGGTGGCGATTCAGGATATCACTCCTCAAAGTGAAGAACGTTCCTTATAAAGCGATGAGTATATTATTAAGACTATCGCTTCCTATGTAAGCAAGACTTCCCGAGCAAGAACGTATACATATAATAAGGACAGGAAACTCGAATGGAGGAGCTAGAGCACCAGTGGCTAAAATGATGGCGCCTATGTGGCCACTCGGCTGTTGCGTAGTTAGTGCTGCGCATCAGGCTGTGCCTCTCGCTCGCTGAGAAAAAGAGACAGTCTGATGCGCAGTACGAAATATGCAACGACCTGCTCCGACATAGCCGCCGACTCTCGTGCTACCCCCTCCACTCGACTTTCCTGTCCTTATTATAATACGTTCTTGTTCCCGAGTTTGAATGAGCGCGCTTCTGAAAGACGAGTGGCTTTCAACCAATCGCAGTGCTCGTGCATCAGATCACTATCAGATCATCACCCAAGTTACATTAAAAGCGACGACATTACTTCATTCATATTTGTTGAGTGGCAGTTATTATACATTTTATTGAAAGTCGTAGGCTAGTCAATACCGACGTAATATTTATAAAACTAAAGCAGGGATGTCGACATGTCACGATTTTTCAACAAAATACATTAAATTTCATCTAAAAACGGTCAAATTTCGACCCAATAGTTGAAATTTCAACTAAAAAAGATAGATTTTCAACCAAAAATGGAATAGTTGAATTTTCAGTTATTAAAATTAATTTTTAACTAATAAGAAACGAATTTTCAACACAACAGTTTAATTTTCAACCAAAGGAATGCATTTTTAAAAATAATGATGAATTTTCAACGAAAAATGTTGATTTTTATCAAAGGATTTCACCTTTTAACCACGTAGCTAATTTTTCTACCAAACGGATGAATTTTCATTCAGAAAGATAATTTTCTACCAAAAACGACGAATTATCAACAAAAGACATCAATTTTTGACCATATAGTTGAATTTTTACCTAAGAAATATAAATGTAAAACCAAAAATTAAATAGTTGAATTTTCAGTTAAAAAATAAATTTTTAACAAAAAAAAGTTAAATGTTCAATTTAAAAGATAAGTGTTCAACTAAAACAATAAATAATCAACCTAAAAAATGAATTTTCAACGAAGGAGTTAAACTTCCAACCAATTAGCTTAATTTTTGGCCAAAAAAGAAAAATTGTCAACGAAAAATTTAATGGTTGATATTTCAAACAACAAAAATTTTCATTTTAATTAAAAAAATAGTTGAGTTTAATCAAAAAGACGAATTTTTAACAAAATAGTTGAATCATCTACCAAAACAGATTAATTTTCCACCAAACTGTTCCATTTTTAACCAAAAAAAAAAGTATTTCTACCAAAAGAGATCAATTTTGAACAAAACAGTTTAATTTTCATCCAAACAGATGAATTTTTATTCAAGAAGATCAATTTTTTATCAAAAATGACGAATTTTCAACAAAATAGTTAAATTTTCAAGCAATGAGATGAGCTTTCAACTTAGATGGATCTTCAGCCAAAAAAATGAAATTTGCACAAAGGATTTCATATTCCAATCAGGTAATTAAATTTTCAATCAAAAAGATAAATTTTCAACTAAGAATATTTATTTTCTGCCAAACAGGCGAGTCTCAAACAGAATAAACGAATTTTCAACCAATTAGTTGAATTTTCTTCTGAAAAATATCAATTTTCATTCAGAAGTGGAATAGTTCTATTTTCAGTTAAAAAATAAATTGCTAACAAAAAAACTGTTATTTATTCAATTGAAGAGATAATCTTTGAACTAAAATAATAGTTGTTCAACCGAAAAAATGAATTTTTAACAAAGAAGCTAAACTTTCGACCAATTACTTGAATTTTCAAGTAAAAAAGATGAATTGTCAGCAAAAAATGTAATATCTGATATTTCGAACAACAAAAACTTAAATTTTATTTGAAAAACAGTTGAATTTAATCAAGAGAGACGAATTTTCAACAAAATAATTGAATGATCAACCAGAAGAGATTAATTTTCCACAAGACAGTTGCAATTTTCAACAAAAAAGGTCAAATTTCTACCAAAATAGATGAATTTTTAAATCAAAAAGACGATATCTTAACAAAAAAGATCAGTTTTCAACCAGAAAAGATTTTTCAGTCCAAGAAAAAACTCTAACCAAATTGTTCCATTTTTACCAAAAAAGACAAATTTTCAACCAAATAGTTAAATTTTTGACTATAAAAGATGAATTTCGAGCCAAATAGTTGAATTTTCAACTAATAACGATAACTTTTGAAACAAGAATGAAATAGTTTAATCTTTAGGTAGAAAAATTAATTGGCTGCCAAAAAAAAACGAATTTTCATAAAAAGAGTAAAATTTTTCACTATAATGATGAATCTTAAACAGAATTAGTTGAACTTTCAGTTAAAAAAATTAATTCCCAACCAAAAAAAAAAATATTCAACTCCGTAATTTATTATTTCTTCATCCAAAAAGTGTTTCTATAAATTCACCTTGTTCCGGTTCCCACTTTTGGAAGATTTAGAACTTCCTCGGACCAACAAAGCATGTTTTAAAAAAATTTGCAATTCAGGGTGAGAGAAAAATTCCCATTTTCCTATTTCCAGCTATAAGTCTGTATGGCTCTGGAAATTATTTTTTTACCTTCAAAAAGTGTTTCTTCAGAACTACGTAGTTTAAGTGACGGAATTTCATGATTTTTCTCTAAAAAAAGGATGAAAAAAATTTCTGTGAATGCTCAGGTTTCAATGTGCATGTAGACGGTCATGACGTGGTCGTAGCATAACAAATGACCCTCGAAAACTCATGAAAATTCATGACAGTAATTGATCTTCAGAATCGGATCATCCTGATGCTTAATTTTCTTTACTCATTTGTCAATAAATTTAAATATAAAAATCCAACTCTTTCTTTAAAAAAATCTTCAAAATTTGTCGTGTGACCGGGTGACATTCATTTCTTGAGAATATTATTCATTTGACATTCATAATTTTAATCGAATATTGAAATGCTTCAATATAAATTCACATATTATGTTGAAAATTAAATATTTTTACATTCAAAAAGTACAGAAATTAATGAGTTTCAAATTAAGTTATTAAAATTTGAATTGAATAATTGAATTATTCTAAATCATAAATAATAATTTTTCAATTGCAAACAAAAATTTAAGTATATCACTAATAATATTCATTGAACAAATATAAAGTTAATATATAAAAGAAATTTTAACAAATATAAAATTTTTAACTTAAAAAAATATTAAGAAATATATTGTTAAGTATAATTATTCAATTTTGAAATAACTTTATTCACAGATAAAATTTAAATAATAAATTTATTTTCAAATGAATAATAAAAGTTAACATACATGAAATGATCATTCATTACACTTAAAATGGATTATACATATTTTAATGTATTTTGGAAATATAAGAACATTTCATAATTTGCGATTAATACATTTAAATAATTGCTATGATTTGTATAATATGGTATAATATGGTTAGGTTGTTTCATTCAATTCTTTAAATGATTTATGACCTTGGAAATTTTAATAATAGTAATCGTGAATGAAATAATTATACGTTGAATACTATACATTCATTCAATACATTATTTCAAAATATATTTTCAGGAATAATTTCAATAGTCAAAATATTTTTATAAATGAGTAGTTATTCGGAAATAGAATAAATCACTAAATAATTTTCTTTTTAAATTACATGTAATTTTAAAATTTCAATTTAGATGCATGCCTATCCTTTTCGTGGTTATAAAAACGATAAATTATATACATTTTATTGTTGATACGAGGAAGTGAATTTAAAAAATTAAAAATTGAAAAAGCTAAGACTTGGAGTATCATCTTTAAAATGAGTAAAAGAACACGATAAAATATTATGTTGTTATGAAATTATAATTAAATAAATTTATGTCAATAATGTTAATACATTGTGATTTAGAATGTGATTAATATCTAAAATTACATTGATTTAATATTGTCAAAAAAAAATTAATGAATCTATTTACAACATAAGAAAGAATAATTTTAAATTTTAAATCAAACATCCAAATAATACTTAACAGACGTTTTTTATGTAATTTTTTAATTTCAGTGTTGTATATTTAAATTATTAGTAAAAATTTATAATATATTCGTAGCGAAATTAAAATTGATGAGGACAAGTTTTAACCAGCATTAGTTCAATTAAAAGAAATTGAACAATCCTCAGGATCGATATGTAAGAGGAATATTATTTTCAATAAAATGAATTGTATAATATAATTTAATATTTATATTTATAATTTTTAATTCATTTAAATTCATATGATTACAACTGTACCAGAATACATAACCACAAATTTCAGAGGAGGGTCTGTTAAACCATCATCAAACAATTCATTGACGATAGAAGCCATCACAGATGATGAATACAAATTAGAAGTTAGAATAAATAATTTTGATCAAAAAGATGATTTTAAATTCTGAAAGAAAGTGGAACTGTGTGGAAGAATGTCGAGAGGAGCACCAGACGGTGATTTTCAAATAATTAAAAATATGAATTTTTCATTCAAATAATGAAATAAAAATGAATTTTGATAATTATATTCAAAATATTAAATTTCAGGAAAAGTATTTCATTCCCCCGTTGATGGAAGGGAAAATATAAAGAAGATAAATGAAGAGATGTCTATTAAAATAATAGACAAAGGGACTGAAACTCCAGAAAAATCAAAAACAACATTTGAAAGGCCGTCCAAAATAGCGGTAAAAAATATAAAATGAATTATATTATACTATTAAATTAAATTTATATATATATATATATATATATATATATTTTTTTTTCTCTCAAAGAATTTGGAATTATGACTATTTGGCCGCGATCGCCAGAGAATTCAAGCAATGCGTGTTCATCAGGGCAAAGCGTTTGTTATTGATAGTTCAGGCACTGCGTGCTTAAAAATGGGTTTACATGGAGAATTTTGGAAATGTTTTGAAATTTGATATTGTTATAGATTTTTCGATGCTCTTTTCTAATTCTCACTTTGCCATCTCGGACACTTTGCAACGGACATACTGATCGCAGTGTATAAAGGATAAAATAGCTGCAGAGAATATTTTATTTTCGCACGCTTCCAGTGTCAGTGACACAACAACACCTCTCTTCAATCAGAGAAAAATAAAATTTCCTAATGTGCTAGACAAATATCCACATTTCAGCATTTTTCAGCAGAATCAATAACTAATAGGTTGCCAATGTAATTTGCTGTTATACTTTACACTTAGGAAACAATTGTTCATTGTTTAAACAAATTTAGTTAACAAATTGATTATTCGAGCACTTTTCAATACAGGAATTTCGTTTTTTCAACAGAATCAACTACAAACATCTCAGAAATGGTCCTCTACTTTGAGACTTTGAAGTTAGATAATTATTATGTACTGTTTAAGCAAATCTAATAAACAAATGCATGCTTGGCTGTTTTTCAATGAATCAGTTTCGTTTTTTTAGCAGAATCAAGAACAAATATATCAACAGTGGCCGTTTGCCATGATAATTTGCTGTCAAACAATACTGTTTATTGTTTGAACAAATTTAATGAACGAAGGTATTGTTTAGAAATTTTTCAATAGATAAGCTTCGTTTTTCCAGCAGAATTTTCAGCAGAATCAACTCTGGCATAAAATACGTGAAATACGGAATGATCCCACTTATCATTCTTGACGAACTATGCGTTCTTTCTTAAAGGAAATTAAACGACACATATTTTCGCGGATTGATAGAAACAAAAAGGTTGACGAAGTTATTAGTCTTTAACTCCTAAAACTAATGACGTTGATTAATATCGAAAAGTTATCACAAATTGTCTTCAAAGTGTGCTATTATTTAAACCAATACACGTGGGGCATTCCACCTCAAATGACTGACCAAATGAAGACATTTGTTTACTATAGGACCCTATTTCAAGTGCAAAGTTATCAACCACCATACATAGCTTTACGATGGTTATCACACTTTCTCAAAAAATACATGTCTTTCCTGCAGTTTTCTAAAATTAAAAATTAAGAGTCAAGGGAAAGCTTTGAGCTTCTAGTTCCTATTTGAAAAGGGCATAATAAGAGGTTCAAAAAATTCAGAAATATTAACTAAAATAAATATTTAAAATTTTAACAAATATTTATTTTAATTAATCCCTCTTAATTTCTTAAAATCCACATTATGTCCTTTCAAAGTTAGAAGGGTGATTCTCATCAAATGTGAACATTTGTATAACCGCTAAATATTCTATTGATTAAAGATGCTAACATAATAAGTCTAGGCGTTTTTAATGCAATATGCTGGCTTTCATTAGGGGCATTTGTAAAACTAAAAAAAAAATTCTATATCTGAAAATTCGCGAAAGTGCGAAACGTAATCTCCCCTGGCTGTAGCCACCTTATGGGTCGGATGGTTCCACATGTAACTGAAGATGCAATTATCAACTTTGATCATTTAAATTTAGCTTAAATTGATTTTGTGTATAGTCTAATGTAATGATATTGAAGACACGCTTTTTTATTTTTTATCTTAGCCTTCAGAGCATTTTGAACTTTGTAACCACTTTTTGATTTGCGAATGAACATTTGCAGTTCAGACTTTGCAGAAAATTTTTTTGTGAGAATATGTTTTTTGGCTTCATAGGGAATAATTGCGAAAATATGCTCCATAAATTATATTTTTTGCATCAATGCTGAAATGTGTAAGAAGAAGAATATAAGACCTTTTCGGCGGAAATCAGGCGCGTACCTTTTCTACTGTAATTCCCCTGGCAGGTTGTATTTCTAAGAAAAGCAACATATTCTGAATAAGTTGTAACACAACATTTGTATCCTAGTAACCTTCAAACAAAATCGCTTGTAGGTTTTGAAAATTTAATTGATTTTTTCTTTAAATTAAGAAAAATATGGCGTGTAATCTCCCCTGGCATGTTTTAGAGCAATTTGAAGTTTTCAACAACTTTTCAAACAGATAGTAGAGAATATAGTCATTTGATCTACTTATGCATGAATGTTGATTTATGTAGACAAATAAAATGAAGGATTTCCATAATATATTTTTTTGAATCAATATTATTGTAAGTGTAATCTCCCCTGGCATGTACCGTTCCCGGACATATTTTCGCCATAAAATAAGATTTTAACGTACTTTTTTGTCAATTTTGGCATTTATAGTTTACATGCATTTAATATACTATGTAATAAGCCATATACATTCAATGAAAATAAGCTGGTTGAATAAAACCTACGATTTTGTAACTTCATTTTTTATAAACAAATAAAGTGATCTTGCGTGACCACGTTGCATACGAGTATGGTACACCACCATACATATATCTAAGCAAAGAAAACACCATTTTTATCACTTTTAATATTTTAATAATCCAGGCACGAAATTGCCGCTTTAGATGAGAATCACCCAGAAACTAGAAACTCTTAGCTTTCTCTTAACATGCATTCCATCAAAATCTGAGGATCTGTGTTTTGAATATTCTGACTTCTAATTTTTAATTTATAAAAACTATAGAATAGACATATATGTTTGACAAAGTGTGATAATCATCGTAAAGCTTGTCAAATTTTTCTTTCAGCTCTGTTGGTTACAAACTTTATCTGTTTTGCTTATGACGCAATAACATTTTATATTACGTATATCACGAAAATACGTGTTGTTTAATTTCTTTGAAAAAAAAACGCATAGTGCGTCGAAAATGATTCAGTGGGATTATTTCGTATTTCACGTATTTGATGACTGATAGATTTTTAATGAGCATTGATTTACAATTTTACATGTTTTTCTAACTCATTCAACTTCTTGTGGCAACTATTTGTCACCTAGTCTTGAAAAAAATCGCATTTCATAACGACACAATTTTTGATTTCAGACTACACATCTTGAAATCCAGACTACACAATTGTATCGAATACACAACATTTTAGTCTCTGAACTTTATTCGAGTTAGAATTTTCTCAAAAATAAGAAAAAATTGATTTAGCTAATTTTACGTAATAAAAATTCAAGCAGTAGTCTTCACTTATAAATAATAAAATGTGATATTTTCTTCTATTCAAGGTATTATGGGCACGAAGGAATAGGTCTCCGGAAAAAAGAACTGATCATTCTTTGAAATTTATAAATATTATTACTGATGATCTCGTTTGAGGGAAAAGGGATCATTCTTCATGAAGAAAATTAAGAACATGAAAAAACTGTTTATTTACAAAATTTCATGTTCGACTAATATTTTTTTCTTATTGCTTCTTACCATTTCTTTGAAAATGACACGGTTTTTGAGAATAACTTTTTTTCGAGAAGAAGATTCTACATCTTGACTTCATTTAATTAAGAAAATTAATTTCTTGACTACCGTAAGACGGGGGTCTAAGCGGGATGTTTTTTCAGGTTTTTCTTAATACATCAGGAATTAAAATTTTATAATAATACTCTAAATGTGTAACATATCTAATGTCTCTCTTCCTCTTGGGCAATTAGAGCATAGTTTCTATTTTTAAGATACGGCGAGTTAAACTTGTTATTTGATTCATCCACTCCAAGGCGCATCCGACATTCTCGGTGACCTTCTGCGTTATCTTGAAATTCTCAACAGACACAAGCAGTACTATTTCTAACGTAAAATATTCCGTTTTTTTCGAACTTTTCATTGGATTCAACCAGAAATATAGTATAAGAAAGTTATAAAAGATTTCTGTCGAAAAAAATTGGCATTTTTGCTAAACATAACTAACAGGTTCGACTAGTCATATCTCCAAAACAAAAACTATGCTCAACTTGAAATTTTTCCTACTCTAAAATATCACCATAAGCTATAATTTAGACCACTTTTGAATCGAATTCATGAGGTGGACGATACGAGTGAAATTTTGGGTCACTAAAATGGTTGGAATGGGATCGGGCTTTCCCCCAAATAGCCAGGAAATTTTTCATTCCGTTGTTAGCTGCAGATCTATACGCAAGGGAGATGAGAATCTGTATTCTAGAAAAATTCAAACGATTGGACGAATATCAAAATTGAGATTCCAGAGATTAGTATTTATTAAAAGGCTTTTAAAATAAAATAACAATTTTGCGATGTGGGAGTTGTGAAGCTTACCGTGAAACTGGCACTGCTACACGTATTTTGCGATAACAATAATGTTAAGATTTTTTGCATGGTAAAAATTAACAAATGTGGTAGGGGTGGTTTTTTGGGGTTACTGACTATCATTGTGGGGTTAGTAATGTCCACTATAGTCTTGTAAGGGTGACTGGCGTGATTATTTTGAAATTGAATTCCTTTTAGCTGTTTTGCTTGAAAGCAGCCGAGATGGGGTTCGCTAAATGTGGTAGGGGTGGTATCTTGGAGTTGCTGACTATGATTGTGGGGTTAGTAATACCTGTATCCACTAGAATCTTGTAAGGGTGACTGGCGTGATTATTTTTAATTAAAATATTTTTTATCTGTTTTGCTCGAAGTCAACTAGAATGGGGTTCGCTAAATGTGGTAGGGATGCTTTCTTGGGGTTGCTGATTATCATTGTGGGGTTGATAATATCCACTAGAGTCTTGCGAGGGAGACTGGTTTAATTATTTTAAATTTAAATTTTTTTGGCTGTTTTGCTCGAAGTCAACTAGAATGGGGTTCGCTAAATGTGGTAGGGATGCTTTCTTGGGGTTGCTGATTATCAT